>VZTR01025961.1:252991-278653 GCA_013400775.1 Chaetops frenatus
TACAGCCTGTTCTGTCTGTAGAGATGATTGAATTAGCAGTTTGACCTTTTCCTGGTCAGTGAAGGGTTTATATCTCAGCACCTATTCTATCTTACTGCTACTAAAGTAAAATAATATTTATGTACAGATTGGGCAGAGAACTGATTGAGCACAGCCCTGCAGAAGACTTGGGGGTGGATGGTTCATGGAAAACTCAACATGTTTGAGCCATCTGTGCTCATAGTTTCAGAAAGCCAACCATGTCCTGGGCCGCATCCAAAGCAGGGCAGGGGAAGGGACTCTGCCCCTCTACTCTGCTCTTGTGAGACCCCACCTGGAGTCCTGCATCCAGCTCTGGATGGAACATGGAACTGGTGGAGCAAATCCAGTGGAGGGCCACAAAGTTAATAAGAGGACTGGAGCACCTACCCTACAAAGACAGGCTGAGAAAGTTGGGGTTGTTCAGTCCAGAGGAAGAGAAGGCTGTGTGGAACAAACCTTCCAGTATCTGGAGGAGGCCTACAGGGAAGCCAGAGAGGGATTCTGTCAGGAGCTGCAGTGATAGAACAAGGATGAGTACAAATTAAAAGAGGGGAAATTTAAGATTAGATACTAGGAAGAAATTCTTTACTGTGAGGGTGGTGAGGACTGGAACAGATTGCCCAGGGAGGCTGTAGATGTTCCACCCCTGTCAGTGTTGAAAGTCAGGTTGGATGAAGTGTTGAGTAGCCTAATGTACCGGAAGGTGTCCTTGCCCATAGCAGTGTCTTAGGACTAGATGATCTTTAAGATCCTTTCCACCCCTTTAAAATTACATGGTATGAATCACTGTGTGAGTAAAATGCAAGGTGAGCTTGGTGACTGAGCACTCCCCAGTGGTCATGACACCAAGTCTGTCAGAGATCAAGGAGTGTCTGGACAATATTCTTAGTCACAGTTTGATTTTACATAGCCCTGCAAGGAGCAGAGAGCTGGAGCCAATGAACCTTAAGGGTCTCTTCCAACTCCTTATGGTTTCCTTCCAACTTCAGATATTCCATGACTATATGGTTAAGTACAATGGTATATGACAAGTATATCACAAGTCACACTGTCTTTCTGGTACAGTTCACAAACATCACCTATTTTTTCCAATCAATAAATAACTTAAGGTATTTAAAACAGATGTAAAACATTTATATTTTTCAGTTAAATATGAAATCTTACTCTTTTAGTAACACATGAGGGACAGGAAGCAGAACAAGAGGTAACACTTAAGCAAAACCANAGTTCAATCACTTCTTTTGTTCCCCTTAAGTACCCGGCCAAGCCAATCCCTTAGCAACTGATGGGGGGAAAAAATTCCACAGGTGAAGAGAAACAAAAAAAGAGGAACACCCAAACCCCAACAAATGGTATATGACAAGTATATCACAAGTCACACTGTCTTTCTGGTACAGTTCACAAACATCACCTATTTTTTCCAATCAATAAATAACTTAAGGTATTTAAAACAGATGTAAAACATTTATATTTTTCAGTTAAATATGAAATCTTACTCTTTTAGTAACACATGAGGGACAGGAAGCAGAACAAGAGGTAACACTTAAGCAAAACCAATCTATTTTATTTCTGTCAAGTTAGTATTTCATTTTTAAACAGTCAAACAACACAACTCCAGACAACTGTACCTCTTACAGTTTCCCATTAGTTATCATGACTATTGGAAACATACAAAGCACTTAGAACTTGTTTTAACCAACCTGGAGCTTTCACAGTTAATAGCTTTTGTAAATCTTCAACTGTAACTGAATTCCAGGTTCACAAACATCACATATAAGTACTTTCCATACTGAGTTAGTAATATCAGATAAACTATCCTGCAACAGTACAGCATTGCAACAATATCTCAGTAAATTTTGATTAGACAGACCTTATCTGAAAATTAGAATACTACTTGTACATAAAAGCCTATAAAAAAAAATCTGTCAGCAAAATCAATAAATGGTTCAAATATGTCAATAGTTGTATTAAATAACAGTGGACTAATAAACAATACCATCTGGAAAAAAAAACTTTTAGGAAGCTTGTAGTGGATATATTCACTGAATACTTTTGCACTACTCCATTCATAGTCTGAACAGAACTGTTTATGGCAGGGGCACCTTCTTTGGCACAATGCATTTAAAATTAAAGCAAGCTGACCACACTTATGTAAGGCAAACATGTATCAAGGCAGAGCTGTAACAGAAAGCCTGTGATGACAATGACAGTAACCACCACACTGTATGTGTACAGATCATGCTTACAAATTATTCTTCTGCAGAATGCAGCAACAAGAGATATTTGCCACACGTTTTAGTAAGAAACTGGAACTCCTACATCTGCAAAAGCACACCATTAATCACTGCTTCCTCATAAGAAATTATCAATATTGTGTCTTCTGTCATAAGTATTATGTAAAGCTGGAACTGAAAAACCACAGCAAGCATATAAACGTAACATACTCTGAGGAAATAAAACTATACCAGAGGAGTTACACATAGTAGTGCAGATAATTACTTCTGTTACCAAGAATTCCACTTTCACATGTAAATCCAGAAAAAAAGGAATCTAGAAAAAGGAATTCAGTAACAGTCGTTGAAATGCAATAAATTTTGGCCAAATTATGCTTCTAGCATACACCCCAAAAATGTCAAAGCTTGATGACATCTGTGGAAATATGTGCACCAATGTAGCTTCTAAAGTTCCTCAGAAGCTAGCAGTTAAAAATAAATTCAGAACCAAGAAATCTGTTTTCAACTACAGGAAGTTATTAATTAGCAAAATGTTATCTGCAGTAAATTTGTAAGCTATCAGGAAAGAAAATGAGTAAGTTGACTTCTGGTTCTGGAGGAGAAAAACATTTAAGTCAATTTAATTTAATATATGAGTATTTAATTCAATGGTTTTTAATATAAATCAGTTGGGCATCTTATTCTGGACACTATTTTTGAATGTATTTCTGAACTTTTAAGATTTATTCAAGTTTTTCTTTTGAGAGTTGTGAAAGAAAGAAGTGAGTGAGAAGAAAGTGAAATGTTTATTGGGCCATATTCTACACTTCATATATTTTGACAGCCAATTTTATCAATATCTTCTCTCAAAACTCTGTATTAGGAAGACACATCTAATATGGGAAAATAGCAGTCAGACCACTTCATAGAACTACTAACATATCCTACATTCAAAACCTGAGTGCTGCAATCAAATACTATTCCTGGAATTCCCTGGGTGAATTTCTCTCTCTAACTCCTCCTCACTCTCCCTCTTGCTCTGTTCTCCAACATTCATAGTTCCTTCATCTCTGACATGAAAGCATTGGACTTCAAGCTGAAAATCTTGGTTCTTTCACGGAAAAAAAGAAAAGAAAGACAAAACAATGCTAATAGAACATACAGCAATTACTCTAGAAGTACATGCAAGCATGAGAGTATTTTACACTTCTGTCTTCTTATCACAGAATAGGAGCATGTTTCTGTCTTTTCTAAAAGATTATTGAAATTGGAGTTACAAAAGCTAATGTGAAGAATTTTTTTATTGCTGCCTCTGATGACTAGCATCAGCACTTACTTTTTGCAGCCCTTGTGTCTTCAAACCAACAACAGGGGTAGAGACAGACACTTGTGATGGAATCAATTCGGTGATAGCTATCTTCTCAATAAACTGAGCTACTTCATCTTCTAGAAGCTTTTTCTTTTCCTCTAATTTCAGTTCCTCTTCTTGACGCATTAGTGTAAGACATTCAAATTTAGTCAGTACCTATTTAAAGAAAGCACAAAAAAATAACATTTCCAACTAGCAACACAAGGTGGTGATATCACAGTATAAAAACCCTCTGCAAATTCGCAGTAAAACCCATCTCAACTTGTGTTAATAGTCATAAAAAATTGCAGATATTTCCCTAAACTATTCAGACTAAAAAGCAGCAATACAGAAAAATAACAACTTTTATCAGACTGTTCTCATGACCCAGGCTATTACACTCAAAGTGCAGGGGGAAAACATGGAAGGCACTAAGTGAATACTAGATTCTCTGCTATACTTTACTGTATCTTTATTATATCAAAAACAAGGAGGCTTTTAGAGACGGACCATTTATCAACAGACGGATTAAATCAAGATGTTTCAAGTAGAATATAGTTCCCTAAAATCAAGTGGGGAAGTGTATATTGACCAGATTTAAATATTAGTAAGTACACAGAGTAAGTCCAGTTGGGGAGTAACTGGTGGACTGCAAGAAGCGACCTACTTTTCTACAGTAATTGTTCTTTGATTGGGCTTTTTTGATATATTAATGCATTTTAGTTTTCAGATGTATTTCAACCAGTTTAAACCTACTATGAAGTCATGTGTGACAACAAAAGGGTACTTCATCTTTCCTCATCTCCCATTTCCCCACACACAAATTCTCCTAGAACCCTGCTTTTGCAAAGAAGAAACTAAGACCATAAATTTAACTAAGACTATAAATGTAACAGTATGCCTGGTACACAGCAGAGCTGACAAATTTTATAGGTGCACCTACAAGTTTCCTCTAAATGAAGGATGGGAAAGAAATCTGAAGTACACCAGAAATCCCTGGTTTTTTTTAGTTTCGAGATACAAAATACAGCAGCAAGAGTACATTAAAAATGTTATTTAGGAGTGATTGCATGATCACTTTCCCACATTAGGAACTTGGAAAACTGATATCCATAATTCTGCAATATGCAGAGTTCACAAACCACTTGATATAAATCCCACAAGGAAAGTATCAAAGGGTTAGCACAGAGGCTCTGTAAGACCTTGCTGAACCTGCTTTGAACATGGTGAAGCAGTCTTCCAATTGGACAGCCTCATACTGAGAAGGACTGAATCTGACTTTTTTTTCTTCACAAGTAGCATGAGGGTCTTAACAGATTTAGGAAACAAATATTAAGCCGCCTTCTTATTTAAAACACGCACCTGAACACCTTAAAAAAACTGCCAAAGTTTTGCTGGGGGACTGAGGTACAGAAAAGAACATTAATAAAAATACACAGGTTTCCAATTTCAATTAAACCAGTGTTTGAATATAAATATGCATGACCATGATAAGAGTCTAGCAGAAAGCAGATGAGAGAAGATCCTATCTTGCTAGCCCAGCTTGACAGGACTAAATCTTCAACAACATAGCCAAGAAATCTTCCACATCTTCAAACAGTCTTAAGGCAGCTGGGAAGAGATGAAGTTTTAAAACCAGAACCAAAACAAACCAACAGAATACCAGTCATACTCACTTTCAAACCTCTCAGCATAAGGGCTAAACTAAGATGTAATAACTAAATCTGTAAGTCAGGCAAAAACACATATGGCCCACTCTGAAAAGGCACCCATGGCATTTTTTCCTAAAATCTTGTTTTTCACAGAGCAACCTATGCACAAAAAGCACCTACTGTGTTGTTATGTCATACCAATGTTTCTCAGCACACTGCTAGAAATGACAAAGAAACACAACCATTATATTCACCACTCTCTTACTTCCCCATATCAACTCCTACTCTCTGTAGATGAGTACCACCAAAGCCTTTAGACCATAAGCTCCTGCCTTCCAAAAAGAAGAGTGCCATTTATAGAATCACAGAATCATGTACGCTGGGAAAGACCTTTAAGATCATCAAGTCCAACCATGAACCCAGCACTGCCAAGTCCACCACTAAACCATGGCCCCAAGTGCCAATCTGCACATCTGTTAAATACCTCCAGGCTTGGTGTCTCACCACTTCCCTGGGCAGCCTGTTCTCCAACTTAACAACCCTTTCAGTGAAGATGTTTTTCCTAATATCCAGTCTAAATCTCCCATGACACATCTTAAGTCCATTTCCTCTCATCTTGTCACTTATCACTTGGGAGAAAAGACAAACCTCAAACTCACTACACTTCTCCTTCTAGGTAGTTGTAGAGAGCAATAAAGTCTCCCCCAAGCCTTCTTTACTTCAGGCTAAACAACCCCAGCTCCCTCAGCTGCTTCTCATAAGACATAGTCTCTTGTTTGCTGGTGTCTAATCAATCTGTTAATCCAGTCAGCCTGTGTAATCAAATTGTTTTGATTTAAAGCATTACTGTCCTCCAAATATTAGGAATTATAAATATCAACCAGTGATTTTGTTAAGAACTTAGCTGTTCCAAATCTCATAAAACAAACTCAAGACAAACAGGCAGGCTTGCCTGTTGCTCTACCTCTTCCAACATTGCTGCTTTCTTGTTCACTTTCTGCACAAATCGTTGCTTAATCTCCTCTTCTTTTCTTTCCATTTCAAGGCAGAACTCGAGCCTCTTTGCCTCAATGACTTCCTGTAGACTGAAGTTCAAAAATGTAAGCAACACTCCAGCATGCTGCTTTATTCAGTGTGGAAAACCAACAATCTAGAAAATCATTTAAACAATTAATACTAATCGGAAATATTAATTTCTACAGCTTCCCACATAAAAATTCATAAAGAAACCGAAACAGAAGCAAACATCTTATCTTTCTATTTTTTTATTTACGTAAACAACCCTGAGTAAAATTACATACGCTAACAGCTCCTGCAATTTACATTTCAAAGTAAATACAGCATTCTAGGCACCTCATGTTCTAAAGACATGATTTATACCTTTCCAACTCCAGCATGCATAAGTTCTTCTTTAATTTGCTTACTACTAAGACATTGAAATTGCCAGAAAAATCTCCCAAAACTTCCGCATTGTGAAACCTCAGTCCTCAAGTAGAACCATACTAAAACAATTAAACTTGAGCATTAATGCAACAAATAACTGATTGTTCCTAAATTAAAATGAAAGAAAATAACAGGATCTTTAAAATGTACAGCACTCTCTTTTTATAATGTCAAAATTTAAATATGGCAGAATTACATTAATATAGAATGAATTCAAATTCCTAAGTAGTTCAACATCCGTAACATAGGGTTACTTTCCAACATGCAACAGCCAAAACTTCAAGACTGCTTGTTTTTTCCTGAACCCTCTCTTCCAGAAACAAACAAACTGCACCTATACTATACATATATTTGAAATTATATAGGAGGAGTAAATTAGGTCAGATCATTGAGCAAATATCTGACAAAAGAACAAGTCAGCAAGTAAATCAAACATTCGTTTACTTTTATATCTACGCCTCCCTTCTCTTTTCAGTACACAAGATAATTCTGTTTCCTCCAAACAACAGGTACTTGAAATGAGAGATATTTCTTTCATGTCAAAGCATATCACGGCAAATTAAAAGATGCTAGTAATTTAGTCATATGAATAAACTACTAGAGGTCTGATATTTTCAGGATCTATACTACCACTCCCAGGCAGTGCTGGCAAGAAATGTTCTGCTTTTCATGAAAAAAATGAATGGAGCTTGTATACAGATGTATACCTCATACACCAAACTTCCTTTGAAAAGCAAACTTGCTTAATGACACAAGTTCTTCCATCAAAACATTTACCATAAACTTCTTTAAGTCACGTGACTCAGGAGAGCAGAATTGGTGGACCATAGCTGTGTTAATGGTTATTGGAAACCAAAAGCGTTGTCTTCTATGACAGTGGGTTTAAGAACAGATAAAACTGTGGATAATGTTCTAGCTTTTTTTCTAGGACTGTTCTCTTACACCTTTCACCTCTTCTAACACTTGCTGAGTGCTGACTGGTCAGCCCTTCCCAGCTAACATGAGTTACTGTCCTTTGCCAGGTAACTCATGCCTTTCACCCTGATGTAAAATAAATAGGTAAGTATATCAAGTATTTCATTTTGATTTATACTTTTAATATACATACGCGTTTATGTACCAGTTTTTGTCCTAGCTTTTACTGTTTCTATTTAAACCATTTATAAATGGAAAAACTTACCAAAAAAAAAAAAAATCTAGGGAGTTAATTATTTAGAGCAACACTAAGCTTAAACAGCTCTCTTCTATCTTTAAATTTATGCTGACTGGGCAGTTTCTCAATCCTAAAGTTTCTTATTTGTATTCAAAATATCATCTAAAGAGAGAAGGAACATCTTGAAATTGCACATGCAGACCATGTTCATAAGATATCACATTCAGAGCACTCCTCCTATTCTATCTTATTCGAGCACAACATGGCAACAAAATAAATTCAGAACAATTATGTTTTTGTGTTTGGATGTTTCTGGGGGTAGGTTTAAATCAGCTGTGAAGTAACTTAGGTCACCCTGAAATTCTACATCTCTAAATCCACATGAAACAGGGGCACGGTTTTCACACAGATGTATTAATTCACACTATCTCTAAGTTTAGACAATAATGCTACAAGTACAGGTTTTTCAAGTGCTAGCAATCTCACACTGTACACACTTCTGCACACAGTGTCAGTTCTGATAGATAAAATGCTGCCTTTGGGTACAATAAAGCTGCTAGAGCAAATGCTAGACTAAGTTAACATGCTGCAATCACACCTTCATTTCTTTATGCAGACATCTTTAGACCCAGACTAGGTTACTTTATCAGGTAGAAGCCATTCTGTGTTGAAATTAGTAGAAGATTAACTTTGAAGACACTGGACACAGTAAGTAATTAAATTACATGTAGAAAGAAGAGGTGAAATAAAAGCTTATTTTTTAAATTTACTCTGTGTGTGGTGGTGGATGCCAGTAAGTGTTCAAGTGGAAGTTTTCAAGGCCAAGTTGGATGCAGCTTTGAGCAACCTGGTCTGGTGGAAGGTGTTCCTGTCCATGGCAGGTGGGTTGGAACTAGATGGTCTTTGAGGTCTCTTTCAACCCCAGCCATTCTGTGATTCCATGAAATACCCTGTCCCCCTGGCCTGAATTGCTGGAAATCACCAAGACAGAACTAACCCAAAATTTCCTTTTCTGTGTTTGGCATATCAGCAACACAATAACCCAAACACTCTTTGGTTTTAGGAGATTTGGGGAGGAAGGAAAAATAGTTCACCAAATCTTAAGCCAATCCTTTCAACATTACTGCTCACAGTAAAACATTTTTTGGTTTATCTGAAGACTGGTTTCACTGCTTCTCATTTAGCACATTATGAAAATCAAGTTCACAGGTTCTCTCATTCTTCTGGCTTAGACATCCAGAATGTTATACCCAGTACAAAGATACTTCCAAAATTTAAATGTTATAACTAATTATTTAAATAATGTATTCTTACTGAGGTTTTGGAGTAAGGGATTGTGAAGAAAGTCTAAACTAATCATACATACCAGCACTACCACCTGCCTTTCTACAGAAGCATAGCTGATATACAGTTTTTCTGTTTGCATGAAAGCCTAACATTGCAAATCAGACCCATTAAGTTCATAAATAAAAACTCTGAAGTGAATTTAACTCTCCATGGAACACAATGTGCACTCTGAACAACACAGGTATTTAAAGTTCATTCAATTACACTTTTAAAAGCTTTCAAATTTGAAAGTAACACTTGTAACTTTTTGCATAACATCTGACTATCAGTTAAGGTATATCAGAAAAACTAAAAAAAAAAAAAAAGAATAACTAGTGGGCGGTACTTCTAGCACAGTGCTTCAACTCAGTGGACTAGTTCAGTTGATATTAAGCAATAATAAGGATGTGGCAGACCTAAAGAATTATAAATTTTTCAGTAGAGGCATGAAAACCAGGTATTTTGGGTGTGGTCCAACCTCATTCTAAGATGGTTAAAATACTTAGCTCAAATGCGAAGGTCTGCAGCTGGTCAGATGAACTCCATTGCCTAGGACTTCTTAATGAAAAAGTCTAACAGCCTTTCAAATAGTAACTTTCTTTTCTTAGACATGACAACAGGAGTCATATCAACCTTCCTCTACATATAAACTTATCCATATCACTGAATCCTTCTTGGTTTTCTGTCATTATCTTCAAAACAGACTGAAAAATAACCAAGTTCAAGGACTGCAAGGTCTGAATATCCCAGTTGCAGGGAGGAATAAAGCACAGAATGATTCCCCACGTGCTGAGAAACAGAGATGCTTATGTTACAACTATATTTAATCACAATTATAATGAAGAACAAACTGTAATTATGACAGAAAAACAACTAACCCAGAGAATCACTAACATCAACAAATCTAAAAATGCAAACATATGGCCTAAATATCAATCCTCAGCTTTTTTCAATAGACCCTGATCTATGAGTGTTCTTCTTTCAAAACAAAATTGTGCCCACAGACAACAACTTAAATCGAAAAATGGACTTAACATAATGTCCAACTTCAAAACACTAGCAATCCTCTCCTCCCTTGCAAACAACACTAACCTTGCTAGTTAGGTGTGTGTTTGTGTATATTTACAAGTTTGTTTTCCTGGAAGCACTCTTCATGTCTAGATTTCTGGTTTCAACTATTCCAAATTTTATCATTCAAAACATCTCAGCAATTATCTCTTGCTGCGAATGACCTGAAACTAGGAATACATGTTCCTAATGGACATAATTGGACCATCCAAAAGGCAGGACCAGACCATCTGCACACACACAAAAATGTTTATCTTTACTTTTCAGCAACAAAGAAATGCAAATGCCAATTTTAAGTAGCAAAAAATTGTAAAATTATAAAAAATCCACTTTCTGAATTTTTTATCTAAGAGATACTGCATGAAATGCATAAACTACACCCTAAATACTCTGCTAACCATTGACTTCATTACTTCATTCTTAGAATGCAATTGTAAATTAACAAACTAAAAAGTTATTATGAAATAGCTTCACCAAAAATACAGGATTAGGGAATAGATGTTTTTAAAAGTGTGCACAAAACAGTCACTTAAGACTACCTTTATTTTCCCTTCTCACACCTAGTAATAAAGGTGCAAATATATTTTGCTGTTGTGTGCTGAAACCATCTCTTTCCGCATCTCCCATTAAAAAAAAAAGGAAAAGTTGCCAACATGTTTTTACACACGTGTAAAAGTGTAAGGGTTTTATGCACATGTAAGAGCGAAAGCCTTTACGGATACCTGCCCACAACCTATCTCACAAGGTAGCTGGACATCCAAAAATTACTGGCTTTGCTTTGCAGTGGCATACAATTTTGGATGAATAAACTACTGTCCTACTTCTGAATCTGAAAGAGTGGTACAGGAACTTCACAGGCAGCTTCTTCACAGTAAGCCAAAAGGTAGGGCACATCAGCTACTCAGGTGTCAGTGTTCAACTGCTACAAGCAGCCAATTATTCAAGTCAAGCACAGGTTTTCTAAATTTACATTATTACCAAATTTAATATGTAGACAGCTACATCACAGGCACAAAATATGAATTCTAAACATGCATTCTGATCATTGTTTACACAAGTAGCATGAAATTTTAATCTTCAGGCATATACTGCTATGCAATATTAATTATACTTTAAAACTACAGCTCTTAGAATCCACATGTATATATTATAAACATCTTTAAGGACAAAAATAATGACAATTTAATAACACACTTTTGCCTAAAACAACTGGGTAGTCCCTATTCTAAGTTATTTAAATGTACAAGCAAACTGAGAAACTGAACTTCCTCTATGTAAAAAGACATTTTCTAACACGTTGCTGAGGATGACACTTTTTATTGTTTCCTCAGTAACTTGATAAAACACCTTATAGGTAAGGCTGCATTAATCTGCTGATTATACTGCACACACATCCTGTAAATTCTCTTCCTTTTTCATGGTATTATAAAACGTCTCTCCCAAAACACCCTCTCTTTCAGATCTCGTATCATTCACTGTGCCACATTATTGAGGGACAACCACATCCACTCTAGTCTTACTTTTCTCTTCCTGTTGCAGTAAATCTGGGGAAAAGTTCATTTTTCTAGATTCTTATGGAATATTTATTCTCATCCTTCCAAAACAATGACATTTTCAATAGATCTGATTTACCAAAGCAAATTACTAAGTGTACTTTCTTGCCAAAAATCTCTCAATAAAACTGACATCTAGTGGGCTATACATAAAATCTACACACCAAAGAGAACTCAGCTCTTCTGTATATCCAAGAAGCAAACAACTTCTAAATGAGCTCTGAAGTGTAAAATATTGGGACATTCTGATGTGAAACTGCCACTTTAAGCTGTTAACAAAACTCAGACTCTGTAGGTGTTTTACAAAGATAATTCCTGTGTTTGTAGAAAACACTTCTATGGATGATGGTTTTTATAATTTAACTCTTATCCTGAGATGGCTGTACACCATGAAATCCAGCTTCACAAAAGCTGAAGGTATTGGAGTCAATATCGCCATGAACAAATCTCTAAAAAGATAGTCTTCCCTAGAAAAGGATAACAAGACATCAGCTGTTAAAACAGGTTCTTAAACTTAAACCTAAACCAAATGAAAATTCTCTGGTTTATTTCAGTTGGCTTTAAACCACTTTCACCTTTAGTTCCCTTTTTATGAAAAGGATGTATTACTTTCTTCTTAAGTCAAGAGAAATGTCAAGAGACCACTGATTCATGGTCAGCTCAAGATCATCTAAATTAACTAATCTGCAAATGTGCCTCAGTTCAAACAATGAGAAACTGTTTTTAATGCAAAGTCTTATTCTGTTTCCATGCCTGGTCTAAGTCAGTATTTTCCACCATGACTACGCAGTAACAGTGCTTCACTGAACCATGAAGCCTTGAATAACTCCTGAAAAACCAGCTTTTCCCCATCAGGATTCTGACCTGTTAAAAGTACAGTCCCAAGCATAAGAAAAAAAAACAAAGGAAGCTGAAAGAGGGAGATGAGAGAACTGGAAATAAAAGATTAAACAAAATGCATATAGAAATTTTAAATGCTTCCTGCAGAAAGCAGCTTTACTACATGAAACAACTGAATGTCTACAACCTTCTCCTTAACTTCCCTTTGGAATCTCCTTTTAACTCCCTACAGTCTAGCAAGAGATTTCTTGACCTGAAAATGCTAAGACATTTGTTATTATGGCAGATAATGTGGGATGTCAACAGTGTAACCTCTTATTTTGTAAAACGTTTTGCTTCAGTTTCTTCTGAACCTGGAGTCCAACCAAAAACCATTATTCAGAATCAGACATTCTTAAGATAGAAAGTAAAACATAATACTAATATATAATGAAAATAATTTAAATATTCATAAAGCCCAGGTACCTAAAGAAAACAGATGTGCTTCCTGAGAAAATTAAAATCCTCAGATTTATTATAGAAGAGAAAGATTTCAGAAATACAACTGGCTTTCATGGTTTTAAAAACAATGCTCATTTAAACTCATATACTTCTCCATGAAGATAAGTGAGTGAACAGCTACATCCTTCAACTAAAAAAAACCATTCTTTCCTTCTTAGAAAACTTATTTTATGTATGAATGCTGCTCTGCATTGGGTGAAGTGCATGGATCCTGAAAGCAAGTGCTGCACATTAAGTCCTTTACCTGACTGGTTTGTTCTCAGGGCCAACATCTCTGCAACCCAACTGTTCCAGTCTGCAGCGTCTGTACGACTCATAATATGCACGAGTCTTCTCTCTTAAATCTTCCATATTTGTGCAAAGCATCCTGCGAAGCTTTACAGTGTCACAGTGGCTCTCATTTTCCACTAATACGTAAAAAGAAGATTTTATTATTATGCAGAAGTAGCAAAATACTCAAAATACATTTTAAATAGCATCACTTATTTTGTTCACTGAATGTACTTCTAGGAAAAGGTATCTTGTTGCTTATTATAACTCTTATACTTCCTTATCATTTCTAATATACACACTGAAGTACTGAAGACCTCTAAGTACTGGTGAACGTATTTCAACACATCCTGATTTTCTTTTTGAGCTGAACAACAACACATTTCTCCTTTTTTAACATCTTCTTTACTGATAATCACAAATGTTTGAAATTCAGTAGTGCTAGAGGTAGTGCCACTATACTAACCAACCCAAATACTACATACACAATCTCATACCTTGATTCCAAGGATGCATCAGTGTGGATGAAACTACAAGTTAGTGCATGCCTCAAGTACTAATAAATTCCTTAAACAGTTGATCCAAATACAATCACCCTGGCATCAGTGAAACAGTCCCTTGTATTATTGGTGAATTTTATACTTTAACAACAGCAAAAATCTCATAAAAATACTTTGAAGAATTCCTTTACCTCTTACAACACCCCAAGGGTATTGACGAGCTCTCACCATTTTGTTTCCAATCTTCACCTTTTCCATACTTCCTACCACGGCAAATGGCAAATGACCCTGTAAGAGTCATACCAATAAAAGTCTTACCTGTCAGCATTCTTATGATAAAACAGAAAAACACTTCAGAAATAAATTAGAGAGGAAAATACCATTTCAGGAAAAGCCAACAGGCAGTTTCAAACCAGAAGCCAGTCTTAGGAGATCAGCAGCTAGACAGTATCTACTGATAAAAAACTCGCACTAGAGGAAGAAGGAGCAGTTGATAGATCCAGATGGGTGTGTTGGCAACTCAGAGGAACCTGAACAGGCTGGAGAAATGGGCCAACAGGCACCTCATGAAGTGGAAATGAGAGCACTGCTAAGCCCTGCATGTCAGGAGGAATAAGCCCATGCCCCAGCACACGCTGGGGGTTGACTGTCTGGAAAAGCACTTTGCAGAGTAAGACATGGGGGCAACGACCTGGTGAACAGCAGGTTGTTCCTGATTCAGCACATCTGCCCCAATGGCAAAGGCAGCCAACTATATCCTGAGCTGCACAACAAAGTGCCAGCCCCAAACAGAAAACTGCTCTGGAACATATGAGTCACATTCAATCAGAGCTCGTATCCCAGTAACACTCATGTGACAATCACAGGCTGGAACCTGTGGTGTGGCTACTGCTGTGGGCTTGGCACAAAGGCAGGCTGGGCACCAACTGCCCGCGTGCTGACCCAATAAAGAAACACCATTACCTGAAAAACAAATCACTAGCAGAGCATGGAAGTGGTAAGTAACAAACCACCACATTTCCCCACCACAAAAGGACCTGTTACTGACTGAGAGCTGCACGTTCTCCCTCCCTGGCCAGGTAAGAGAGGCTGGGACTGCAGAGCTAAGGGCTCCAGCATCCTGGCTCCTGCTCCCTACTTTCAAAGCCCCGTACACACAAACATGGCCATGTCCACCTACAAACATGTGCACCAGAGCAGCAAATACAGAGTGCTCAAGGCAAAGCCATCCAGCTTCACTGCCCTAGTTGAAAGCTAGCAGCTATCCCTGGGACAACTGGAAAGGACAATAGAACATAAGCCAGAGTTACATCTGGCTTTTTCATCCCCAGAGAAAATCTGTCCTCATTTCAAAAGAAAGTACTAAATAAAAGAAAAAAAGCAGGTGAAAGACTTGCTATGATAAAGAACAGAGAAAATTGTAGACATGAGGCATCTAAATACCCTCTCTACCAGATGTAAAATTGTATTGTAATTATATATTAATTAACCACATATCAGAAAAACCATTTATGCAAGAGAACCTCTTTTCTGTAACAGATTTCAACAGAAGAGGGACAGGAAGATTTGCACGTAGGGAAAAACCCAACACATAAGAACTTTTTAAGGAGAAAAATAAACAAGCATGTGACGTGCAAACTTACAAGCTTAAAGACAATGGTGAAAGCAGTGACACTAATCAACATTAGAGAATGATGCTTTATGAAATATCAATATTTTTGTCATTTACTTACATTTGTTATGGTATTAATCTCAGAAACAGTTTCATCATCAGTAGGAAACTGGTATATCCGGATGCCATTACTAACTAATTCACTCATTATTTTCTTCTTGAACTCCTGTAGCTCACTTTTAGAAATGCTGTCTGCTTTGCCTATAACTGGTATAATGTTCACCTATGAATGACAGAAGTTATATATAATGTGTGAGACTTCAATTTTGAGGTGGCAACTTCTGTAAATAGAATTATTTTCTAATAAGTGGTTTAAAACTTGCTCCGCAATCCAAACTTTTCCATCAATTGATATCAAAGTTCCACAAACAATGAAAAATATTCTCATGGGCATCATTTAACCAACTAGCAACCAATTATTTAAGAGACACCCTTAAAATTAATTGATTCTAAGAACAAGGAAGGAGGTCTCATAGAGAGAAGTACTCAAAAGAAAGCAAATGCCATTAGGTATTTGTATCTCTGTTAAAAAAAATAGATTGTTTAGTTTATAGCAGCAGGGGATATGGCTCAGGTGTTAAATGAAAGCTGAAAGTCTAAATACACAAAAAGGAAGCTGGCTAGCAAACCCTGCCTACCCCTGAGCCTCTTCCTTGGGTTCCTTAGAGCTACATCTTCTACACCTCTCCATTGCAGCAGTTTCTCCAGTATCTGACATGAGCAGAGGAATGACAAAAGCTAAAGCTTCTTGCTTGCCAGTCTTTACACTAATTATTCAGTACACAGAATTCAGTTCTATTAAACTGCCCTATTTCCTAAAATAGTTATGGCAGTAACCTGGAAGGCAACAGATGCCAATTTTTTCTTACAAATACTATCACCGCTTCCAAAATATACATTTTTCAGAACTAAATGCAAATAATGAATGCCAATATCCAAATATTTTGAAAGAACAATATAAATAACTCTTCCAGATTTCAGAAGATGAAGAGTTTTACAGAGTTCCTTGATCACAGATGCAAAAAGGAAGGAGAGAGAAAAAAAAAAAAAGAAAAAAATTTACACTTTCTATTCTTCTGAATAGTCTGTCTGAATGGAAATACCTAAATGCCAAGAACAGATTCAAAATGGATATTTTTCAAGTAAGGTTTCTGTCTCAAGCACAATGTCCCAAAGAAAAAGAAGCAAACCAACTCTGAAGTATGACTTCCAAGATTACATGATGATAGTCCTAAATTGTGTAGTATACAATCTAAGCATATATTGGATAAAATATTTAAAATCAAATAAAATTATGGATTTTTTTCTTAGTAACTGTACTAATTTATAATTGTCTAAACAATCTGTTACAGCTAGGAGTAATTCACACCTTCAATCAAATTAGCTGAGGGACATCAATTTAGGTTTTCTCCAATATAGATCTAAAAATGGATGGAACACAGAGTCCTCAGAATTAAATTAACCTCTACTCTTTCAACACGAAAGCTTTTCAAGCACTCATTAATTAGAAGATAATTTCTTAGAAAAGAAACAGCAGAGAAAGTCTACCAAGGAGAACAGCAAAAAGCAAAACCATCAGAAACTGTGATTACAGCTGTCAATGTTGACATTAAATCACCACCATTGTATTAAAATCGAAAAGCATAAAATTTATTCTGGCTTTAGATAAGCAACAAAGAAGAAAAAGAAATACACATATTGGAAATCATTGTTGGTTGCAAGAGCAAGCTGATTTAAGAGTATCTCTGTGAATCAATATAAAAATTTCTGAAGACTCTTTTGGAAGGGAAAAAACCCAAACTAAATGCCCATGATACTTTACTGACTTAACTATAACCTGTATACAATTCTGTGAGAATGAATTAGAACTGCAGAGCTCTTAGCTGAATAATCACTATTTCCAGCAAGAAAGGGAAATGATTCCCTTTATCTGTGAATGAAACCTGGCTGGTCTGTAGTGATGGCATTTTCCAATGTCTAAGTGCTAGAGTCCAAATTCTTAGCTAGTCATCCAATTCATAATAGAGAAAAATAAACTAACCATAGATACTCTGTTTTTTTCTTCAGGGACTCCAGAGTACAGGATGAACATAATCTGTTCCAAGAACCCTCTCTACCTCTGAGCTCTGTAATCTGCTATTGTTTTGTAGCAGCAGACCATAACAAAAGCACACAGTGTACACTGTAGTGGATTTAGGAAGAAACTCGAGACAGCTTTTGACATAGATTTACACATTTGATGAATGCATGTGGATGTACCATCTTCTCTTTATGGAATCCTGTATTCAGTGAATCCACCCAGGGACTCCCACATCGTGGGGAATTCCAAGTTCTTAACTGCCACTAGAAGAATGCAGTGCTAAAAGCACCACAAATATGCTCCACAACAAGATGGAAACTAAACTACAATTAAAGCATATAATTCTTTCTCTGTGTATATGGATATTTCTGTAGTAAGATCAGAAAGAAGAATCCATTGCAAAGGGATAAAACAACAGTTACATGTGGTTCATGCTCTCTCTGTGCCGAAGCAGAATTAAAAATATTTGCAGTAGGTGGCTAGAAGCCAAAATTCCCCTAAGTAGAATTACTTTTGGTTTATCCTGATGGAAGCATTTTCTTAGGATGCTGGGACTTGAAGATCTATATCCTTTCCTTTTGAAAGAAACACTGTTTTAAAGGAAGTTCAATAAAGAGAGGGCACAACCTAGAAACCAACAACATAGCACATAGACAGACCCTGCTCTCCCCTACCTTTGTACCACCACACCTTTCCTCCACTTGTTCTCTGATATTGAGAAGTTCAGACTGCAAAATACATTCACAAACAAAATAACAAAAATCCCTAACATGCTTATCAACCACAAGTGTAGACTAGACAGCTAATTTAATCCTTGTTATCTTGGAGAAACTTCTCACAAACAAGAAAATGCAGATAGAAAATTGAGCAAGAGGGGCTCTAGTAAAGCACAAAGGAAAAGGCTAAAGGCACAGCAAATGCATTTAAGTTTTCAAATTTCTTCACATTTCAACAAATTAAATCCAAATAATATAAGGTTTCTTAAAATAGGTTAAAAATTTAGTTTCACACAGTCCTATTAAAGGAAGAAAGTTAAGGATTTAGAAAATGGCAGTAATTTCACTAGAAACTGCTATTTTAAAGCTTTCTAAACAAATCAAGATGTTAAAATACTTCAGCCTGTCATAGTAAATGCCATGTTGGTAGGGTGTTCTGTTCCTGGCTCTCCATGCCTCTTCAGTTATCTAGAACAGAGATCTTCACAGTGCTACAGAACTTTTTATATGCCAACTTTCCAGCAGTCCCAAAACTAGAAATAAGCTTAATTAGAAATACTAGAGCCCTTTTGGAAGGTACCCTATACAATCTCACTACAATGTTTACAGTTTAATAAAAGTAAAGTTGGTGTGGTTCTACTTTTTTTTTAATACTTTTTAAAACTTCGTTGTGCTTCTTTTTTCAATGTTCTCGCTATATCTCTCTCTCCTTTTGACTTGTAAATAAACAAGTGATGAACTGCAAGTTACTTGCAGAGCCCATTTATTCTGAACTTAAAGTATACCAGTACCAAAAAAAAACATTTCAAAACCAAACACATCAATATACAACTGAAAGATGGTAGTGGACCTAAAAGCTACAAGACGCTTTAGTAAGTAAGACAAATTCTTGGAACTGTTTCCAAGTCTTACCTTACTGTCTAGGCTTTTCATAGTTAACAAATCTATGGTTTTTAGGGAACGGCCTGTAGGTGAAATGAAATAGAGGCAGACATGGATGCGAGTATCATGGTAGCTAAATAAAGAACGTATAACTTTCAGTTCTTCCTCGAGATAGGCTTCAAATTGTGCATCTATATAATCCACTATTGGCTGATAGCTGTAGGAAATAAAATTTAACAACCAGATATTAGCTACTCCTAGAGGCAGACTAAGAAGGGATTTCTCTTATATTGTTCTGTGGATTTTTGCTTTACATGTCAAAAGGCTGCTCAAGTAGGGCAGAGAATTATGTGTACAGATGAATCGTAATTTCTGAAAAGTTACTCCAAAAAGAATTGTGCATCTAATACAAACAAAATATTTCCTAGCTACCATTAGTGAAAAAAGCTACATAAAGTTAATTATGATTATAACGAAACATCTCAAGTGATGTTTTTAAATTTTTGCAATTAAGTTGTGCAAGTGCAGAACTCTTAAATATAAGGAAGATAGAGCAACCTCTTAGGTACAATACAAAATAAGAAAGAATATGCAACTAATAGTACCAAGAAACAGGATGAACTTTATTTTCTGAAGTACTGTACATTAGAGAGCTCTTAAACAGTAGGCAAAAACTAAAATGAGAAATGTTAGAGAATAAAAATCTGACTTATAGTAAGTACTGTTTAAGTATACTTTATCCTACTTAAAACCAGATCTTTCAAAAAGAAAGTTCTGCTAGATGTAGAAGCAGTGCACCCTTACATTTCTTCTGCTCCACAAAGTTTATAAACCAGAACAAATGCTATTGAAATCCAGAAGCAGGTGTTACACGCAAAACTAAAAGAACAAAAAGGCACCTCCTGTATCCCCTTTAAGAGTTATACAAGTATGTACTTGCATCTCCTTCATCCAATTCACTAGCAGTAGCTATTATCCAGTCCTATCATAAGCCATAGCTCTCATGATAATCTTAATGTGACTCTCTAACCTTCTTTTATCACATGAGTACTACCATTTTGGTACTCACATAGCATAAATTCTTTACAATTAAGGTGAAAGAAATAAAATCTGCTGAGACAGTTCAGTCCTGTAAAAAATTCACAAAAGCACAGACTCAGGTTCTAAAAGACACCAGTGTGCTGCCCCTACATCTTTTGACTAAGCTGTCTGACACAAAAAACAAAAGCCTTTGGTAATCCACATGATGTTACTTCCAGTTTAAGGTCTTCAACAAGTTATAATCAAATTGTTAAAAACCCTGTAGATCAAATCTATATAATCTACAGTACTTTATAATCTGCTTGGCTGTTTAAAAACCTTCCCATTAACCTCCCAGCTTTTCTCTACCTCAAAAGAAACTGCTGCATGTACACACATTTATAAAAGATCATATCATACAGAAAGGGGCAGAATTCATCTGATTTATAAAATAATTTCTTACATGAGAAGAACAATATGTTTACTTTGACACCCAGGGAAAATAGTTAACCGCCTATTTGGAACACATATAAGACAGCTACTTGCAACAAAGCCCAAAGAAAAATCAACTTGCAATTAAGACCAAAACTTCAGCCTAATAGTCACAAGAGGGTACTTACCTATCTGCTTTGTTCACCTGGTCACCAAATCCCACTGTTTTTACAACAGTCAGCTTCAAAAGAACATTACTTTCCTGGAGCTCAAAAGTCTGGGCTCTAAGTCGTACACTTGACAGAAAGTGTGTTGATGGAGAGTCCTCAAAATTAGTGTTAAACAAACTGCTCATCAAGGCTGATTTCCCAATTCCAGTTTCCCCTAAAGTTAAACAGAAGGGTTGGGGAAGACATTTTGCACGTCAAATAAATACATAATAAGCACAGAAGGTGTACACAAAAACAACTCAACTGATTTCTCTGAGCAAAATGTATTTGGGCATTCTTTTAGTGAACATTAAATAAATTTTCTTCTTTTTTTCATCCTACATATAAGGGTAAATTACCAGTTAATGAGTAATGAGCAGAACAGTGTCTTGACACTTTGGTTTCTTTAAAAGTGTGAAATAACTTCCTATAGATTTTAAAAAGTTAAGTAGCTAGCTGTGAAACCAGGGATTCAACAAAGGGTTTTCAAGAATAAGGATAAAATACTACAGCAAAACATCTGGTAAGTATAGAAACACTTCAGTAATACCACCTTGGAATTTTGGAATTTTTTTAATCTGAACCTCTTGGTTACAAGTGTAAGCCCAGTTTACTAAAAAAAAAAAATCCAAAAGGCTGCTGATAAATTAATAAATAACTGGCATCCATTTTCAACATTTTTTGGTCTTCACATTGTTTACAAAAATGCTATCTACAAACCCAAATAAACAAAGCTGGGAGAAGGGGTGGAATTATATGGTTAACATTAAAGAAACTGTTTAACACCACAAGTGGATTTAAATTTCAGTCACTTCCTAAGATGGGTACACTACTAAAGCCCTAAAGCACGCAGACACTACTCACCAATGCAAAGAACGTTGAAGCAGAAGCCATGCTTGATAGATTTCCTAAGCAATTGGTCAGGTAAGCTATCAAACCCAACATGTGCAGACAAGGATAAAGTTCGACAGCCAACATTTTGCTACAGAAAAATAGTTTTAAAGTATCAGTTAACAATGGCAATAAATTAATTCTACTAGAAAGCTACAAATCATTCCTTACAATTTCACACAAAACAAAGAAAAGCCAATGTCTGAAAAAAAAGACCTGCAACTTTATTGCATGATTTGAGAAAAAAATTTAAATTTACTTTATATGACAATTTGCAGGCTTAAAATAAAGTCCAGGTTTTGCAAAAAAAAACCCCAAACCAAACAATCTTATGAAACGTGAATGAAATGAAGTAGACAAGTCCAACTGAAAATGTATACTGAAAACTGTAGGAAGAAAATAGATCACAGTTGGTTTGCTCTTAGAAATTAGGAAAAAAGTACTACAAACAATCTAAGCATCAGAATTCAAAATAGAGACCATAATCAGAGGAAGGTGTATGTTATCAAATGGAACTCGTTCTGAGGAGCTGGAACTGAAATTGCTATTTATGTAAACTAAAACATTATCTACACTCATTATATGCACCAGAACTCTGAGACACGTTATATCTATTTCATTAGAAATATCTAAAGGTGCACATTCACTTTCAAACATCAGCTAGCAATCCAGAACCATGCATCAAGGCAGTGAGCACACTACAATGTGTAAGACTAAAAGGAAATATGTTGGTTCATACCAATGAACTGTATTTTTAAACAAACATTACATATCAGAAGTAGAAACAGTGACAGGTCTATTCTTTCTCTTTTATTTCCAGTCCATATAGAATTAGAAACCAATACTGTTTCCAGTGAATGTGGAACTGTCCACAGGTAACAGTAAGAAATTTTTTAATTTAACACTTTAAAGCCCGTAAAAGTGGTACCTTTTCTAATAGGTATTCATAGCAAGTGTCAGAATTCTTGTAGCTAGAAGGATATGGATATTCCTCACAGCATATACTCATCCTCTTCTTGATTTGCACAGGACTTCCTTGTACGGGACTACGGACTGCACAGCACTAACTGCACCAACTCTCATCTTAGACTACTATAATCAGATAATTCCATTTTACACTAACATGAGGAAAAATGCATATGCGAAGTGAACAACTTAAAGAGAAAATACGACGTCTTTGGGCTATAAAAAAAATGCACATTTAAAGCATGTCTGAAAACAAAATTTCTAAGGCATTCTACTAGAAGAAAATTACTATTAAAAAGTGCTGAGAAACACTGAAAACTGCCAGTATCCTGTAAATTTAAAGACAAGTGTATCTGAGATAGAGTGGCTGCATGTCTAAGAACTCCAGCTACTCAGACTGATACTCCAAGCACCTCTATTGCCACTGAGACAGTTTCTCTAACACAAACCATTCAGCCTCCACACCAAAAGCCAGTGCAAGAGGCTCAGTATGACTGCACAAGGGAGGCCTTTCATCTTCACATCACCAGCCTAAATCCCAACCATGCTGGGCTAGCCTCAAAACCTCTGCACTGCCATTTGTAACTCTCCAACAAAAAAACACTCCCAGGAGTAAATTTATTTGCTTCTGATGTCCAGGTGTTAGAAAGATAGATTACTTTGTCAGTACAATTGCCTTGTTAAGGTTTAGGGCTTAACATGCCTCGATGATCTCAGACCTGGGGAAGGCTAATAAAGCCTTCTGGGGAGAAGAATGTGCTAATGATAGTGGACAAAAAGAATGCAAAATTTATGGGCCTCAAGGACATTTGGCAGAACTCCCAATATAAGGAAGAAACTAACAAAGCCAACTCTGCAACTATGCTGAAATCAAGTCAGCTCCAAGGCAATTTTGGCAGGAGAAGATTGTGACCACGGACTCATGGACCACCAAATCAAGAAACCCACCAACTCAAAAGCAGAGAAAGGCTGAAAATGTGGACTAATTAGCATGACAAACGAGATAATCACTAACCTACAGAAGGTAGAACAATAATTAAGAAAACTATGCAACTAGTAGCCAGTGACCCTTGAGTTCCTTGTTTGTTCAAATGTATAAATGTAGTTTTGATGACTGGGCAGCCAGTGTTTTGTGGGTTATCACCTAGCACCTACTTTGCACAAACAAGAATAAAGAAATAGAAGTACCTTGTCTCAGTGTGCAAATTATTGCTGCCTACCATGCAGTGAGCCCTCATTCAGGACACTACCTCTCCTCCCTACAGAAGAATCACCGTGTAAACCTATTCCACCAAACAGAAACTGAAGCATTCTCTTAATAGAAAAGCAGTAGCACACATTTTTCCTTCTGAAATTTTCCAAGGACATCGGGTGTTTGTCCCCAACGTCAGCACCTCAGACGGCTTCACTCTGCTATTGTCTAACACACATAGAGAGAAATTAAGCCAACGAAACTGACCACGCGATACCTGCATTCTTACTACTTGCAAAAGAAATATCACCCAGTTGATCACCTAAATGATCTAAATCACATCTCATTCCTTCCCTCAACCTCTTTTTTAAAAGTTGAGCTAACAGGTCTGGATTTCTCCGGGTTCATTACACTGGATGGGGCTCTGAGCAACCTGGTCTAGTGAAAACTGTCCCTGCCCAGAGCTGGGGGTTTGGAACCAGAAAAATTTTTTTAGATCTCTGCCAACCCAAACCTTCTACGAATTCTATGATTTAATAAAATAATTTATATAAAGTTATCTTGCCCATTAAAAACGGGATGAAAAAAAAATCATAGCCTGAGACGGTGTAACATTTAAAAATTATTCTTTCTTTCAGAAAGAAGCTAAAAAAATAGTTATCTTTTAAATTTGCCACATATTTCTGACTAAAACTGCACAACATCATGCTGTTCTAAAGCAAAAGCTAGGTCTCAGATTACATGAATCACTGGGCATAGGCCTCTAAAGAACCAGACTAGCCGTCCAAGTAAGAAACTAGCTTCCTACTGGGTTTTAGTGGTGACAGAAATTTGCCCTCCAAAACTTGAAGAAAACTGTAATCGGTGTGTGGCGGTGTGTGCAGGAGGTGCGGGTCCCGCCAGCCCCAGGCGGCTACGCGGAGGGTCTGGGAAGGACGCCGCGCTCTCAGCCAGGGTGGACATCCCCACATGAACGCCAAACCTGACTCTTCCTGAGCCCACCGTTTTCCACGACTACCAACAGGCACGGGAACTACGCTCCAGCACTGCCGTGTGGACAGGTTCAATGTCTTCAGAACATAAAGCTGACAGCTTTACCATTACACAGAAGTAATTCTTCAGCAGCTAAGATTCAACTTGTTACTTGAAATACGCGACACGCCACGGGAGCGCTAAGAAGGGTGACATCCGAAAAAAAGTTCCCCTGACAACAAGTGTTCTAAAAACCTGGCAGCTCTGGGAACAAGACGGCGTGAGGAAGGAGCCTTCATCTCCCCCGCTAACGCGGCCCTCTCCAGCGCCCGGCACAGACCCGGGGCAGTGCCCGGTGCCCCGCAGCGAGGGCAGTGAGGTACAGGCAGCACTTCCACCTCTTCGCACGGTGTGACCGCAACCCTCCTTCCCCTTCTGATGCCGGCGCTGCTGGAACCCTCCGTACCCTCAGCCGCGCCGGGCTCACCCTCGCCCCAGGGGCTGCTTCACCAGCCGCTCCCCGCACCACCGAGGAGACTTACCGGGTGCCGACCGGCATCGGAAGCGGCCATAGCCCCGTCAGGAGAACCAGAGAAGGAGGGAGGAGAGCAGGGAGGGAAAGACACAGCCAAAACTGCCGCCGAAGGGCAGAGCCACGCGGCGGGGAGGAGCACGGGGAGGGGATGCGGCCGCGGCTCCGCCGCCGAGGCGGCCGCTGTTGGCGGGCGCCTCCCGGCCGGAG
>VZTR01025961.1:279248-294491 GCA_013400775.1 Chaetops frenatus
TGCGGGAGGGAGCGCGGGGCAGCTCCCCCCAGCTGAAGCGCGGCGCCCTCCCCGGCGGGGGCCGCGGCCGCGACTCGGACAGCGCCTCGGTGGCCTCGTCCTCCGCCGAGGAGGAGGGGAGCACCACCGGCTCCGTGGCGCTGGACCCCCTGGAGCACGCCTGGATGCTGTCGGCCTCGGACGGGCGGTGGGAGAGCCTGGAGGGTCTGCTGAGCTGCGAGCCGGCGCTGCTCTGCAAGCGGGACTTTATCACCGGCTTCACAGTGCTGCACTGGGCCGCCAAGCACGGACGGCAGGAGCTGCTGGCCACGCTGGTCAACTTCGCCCAGCGGCACGGGCTGCCCGTGGACATCAACGCCCGCACCAGCGGCGGGCACACGGCGCTGCACATCGCCGCCATGCACGGCCACACCGAGGTCGTGAAGCTGCTGGTGGGAGCCTACGACGCCGACGTGGACATCCGCGACTACAGCGGGCGCAAGGCCGCGCAGTACCTGCACCAGGGCACCTCGGGGGACATGCGGAGCCTCGTGGGGGCCCTGGAGGACGAGGGGGAGGAGGAAGGGAATCCTGGCAATGGGAGCGGGCGCTGGAGGCTCTCCAAGGTGTTGCCATCTAATCTCATGAACTACCGGCTCTCCCACCACCATCACGGCGCTGGGGAGGAAGCTGAAGGTACCGATGGGGCAGCGGTGGCAGGCAAAGGCAAGGAGATGACCAGGAAAGCCTCTGGCAGCGGACGGATGAAGCCTCGGCTTAATAAGATCCGCTTCAGGACTCAGATCATCCACAACACACCCTCCTTTCGTGGTGACACTGAGGAGGAAGAGCATGAGGAGAAATCCCTGAAATCATCATTCAAGCTCAGGCCGAAGTCCAATGTGTTTGGATAAGGCCGGGGAGCAGAAGGTCTGGGAGGTGGATGCACGGACCATAGTGCCCTCAGGTGTAGCACAGAAGGTGAGGCAGGTACGAGTGGGTGCTCATCTACACTCGTGGACTCTGGCCAGATGGGTCCTGAGTATCTTGCTTTTACTCCCAGTTCAGTGTGGTCAGTGAGCTCAGCAGGTTAACGGGGCTCTGGGAGCTCACAGCTCCTGGGAGCAGCTGCTTCAGCCGGGCCCTCAGTGCTGAAATGGGAGGCAGTAGGTGGGTTGAGGAACGCTGGAGTGTTTAAAAGTTGTGCTCCTTTCTGTCTAAAAGCAGGCCTTGGGATCGTAAACCTGTGTTAGTGACTCTACTAGGATTAGTGAGGTGAGTGGGGGAAAGAAAAGTGCAAATGCTTTACTCTTATATTATCAACTGGTACTATAAACTATTAGCAAACAACTTGCTATGTCAGAAGAACACCTCAGTAATACACTAGTATACCTTAAGTTTCTCTTTAACAGCAATACCACCTGGCACAGTGGGGAGTTGGGTACATAAAATGAGATGGTAGAGAATGGTTTCCTGTCAGAATCCAAGCTTCAGTCCATCAGAGTTGAGCTTGTGTTGACTTTATGCATTTAAAATTGCTTAATTTGACATCGTGAATATATTATTTTTAAAAAATCCATTGCACTGCAAGCAATGAATAAAGTTAACCATGTGCAGAAGTCTTTGCTGTCTTGAGGTACTACTGAGCTTGCTTGTCACTGGTGGAATACTAATACAAGATAATAGAAGCAAAGAGGTTTTTTATGTATTTGGTATTTTATGTTTTGTCTTAGGCAAAGCAGTTTTATTTTAATCACTGTGAATTCTCAAGTGCCAGACCTAGCGCAGTTCCAATTATTAAGTCTGGTCAATTCTTGTTAATGTTCTTTGTGTAACTCATTGCATTTAAAATCAGGTAATTGTGTTGTATGTGTTACCTGTGAAAGTCGTTCTCTTTTAGAATAAAAGAGCACAGACACCATTGCATGAAATTTTCATGAAACTCAAATATGGTTCTGTAATGTAATAGCTGCAGGTCTGTGTTCGCTAGTAACTTGTGTATCAATCCCTTCAGCTGACACTGTGCAGTGTCAGAGAAAAAATGAAAGAGAGGGGAAGACAAAAAAAAAAGGAAGGTGTGTGAATTCACACATAGGGTGAAAAACTAGAACTCCAAAAGTCTATCCCTGTTTATCATTCAGAATGAAGCAGCATAATTACATATTCTAGTTAAGTGATGGCAGTGGTATGTGAGTTCTTTTAAGCCTGTGTTTCTAGAGAAGTGATAGCCAAGGCTTTGAACTATTGTTTGACAACCTAGTAAGTCTTAATCTGATTGACGAGCCTATCCGTCTGCTAAACCTTTCAGAAACCTTGAATCTTGTTTCTTTGCTTTAAAGGTAGCAGTTCCAGTGAAATCTAGGACGCACATTTATATCCATATTCAGCATTCCTTAGGAGCTGAGGTACTGAGCTGACCCTGGGTCCTAAATGCTACTCAATGTAGCAGCTCATCTGTGTTTAGTTGTCAAAGTACGGCCAGTTTCAATGCAGCATCTGTCAAAGCATGTTTCGAGTTGGCTTCCTTAAGATGCATGTGCGTGCCTGGCCTGTAACTAACCAAACTTAGATAGGCTTTGACATGTTAAAATCCAAATTTGAGACTGATTAAATGCATGCCACAAGCTGGAGAACACCTCACAGGAAAACTGCTGCTGGGAGTGTGCACTTTTGAGGTAACAGCTAGCTATCTGTGGCTGTTGCTAGTGACTTACATTTCTTGTAGCGACGGGAAGGAAGTGCTACTGATGCATTGGCATCAGACTTTCCATGCAGATAAACAACCGGATTCTGCGCTTCATGTCAAAACCTAATAGATGACAGTATTTGCACAGGCATGCAAGTGACACTTAGCTATTTCTGGAAAAAGCTACATAAAAAGAACCTCTGCATAGGTGCTGGTCATTACTTCTGTGCAAAAAGACTAGAAATTATAGAGAGGTTCAGCTTTAGTTTACAATTTATAAGCTATAATGTTATAGATTTTATGTGCCTTCATTTTGGGTTGGTTGCCACAAATGCAGTGGATAAAAATCAGTCTTGCAAAGCGCTTTATGTCTGTGGGATGGGACCTGAAATTTTCCCTCAGTCCTCCCCGTTCAAACTGTACACCTGTACGGTGAGGTGTCTGAAACGGGGGATTAATCATACGTGTTGTGATATAGAGCTAATTCTGTTGTAACAGAAAAGAGAATTAAATGCCAAGTCTTAAACTTCCTTCTCTCTAGAAGATAAATAGGTTTTTAGACTTCTGTAGGAAGGAAGTTTTCTGACTGAACACTTATAACGTGAGTACTCTTCAGTATGGGCATCTGAATTGAGCACATATTCCATGCAACTGCTGGTGTCCAAACTTCATTAAAGTTGTTTTCTGCTTTGAGAGTTTATAGTTCTTTCATACAGGCTATTGGGTGAAGTGTTTCTCTCTCATATGCAAGTAGCAATGAATTGCACAAAAATACTGAGTCTTAGATGGCTGTTGGGTTCTTGAGAAATAATTTGAGAGTTTTGAATAGAGCATACCTTGGATTTTCAGAGACTAACTGGAATATAATGATGCATAATACAGTAGAACTTTGCAAATTATTAAGAGAACTTGAAAAATGAGCAGATGCCTCATTTATAACTCATTATTTGAAGTATGAAAATGAAAATGCAGGTCTACTGTTACCATTTAGCTGTCAATGAAACTTCACCATAATGGTCCAAAGGTCTTTGTAAGGTGGGGTGAAACAGCAAATATCTCTTTCGGTGTTTGAGATATACTAAGGAATGGCTGGATAACCACTCGTGTTTGTCTGCGCTCTGGGAATAAAGCACTTTGATTTCACATTATGACTTGTCACATTCCACATGGTTACTTTTTATAACATGACCTAAAAATTAATGGGTTTTTTTTTTTTGGTTTTTTTTTTTTGAGATGGGAAAGCCTCAGTGCCATATTTCAGTGTGTTTGCAGTCTAAAGGTATGCTTGAGTCAAATATTTTGGATACATTGCCTAGAAAGATGTGACTGAAATAAATTTGTATGGTACAGAAAACTGGAGCACTTACTGGTATCTTTTTAACAGTATGCCTGAAGTTACTGCATATGTTCACTTTTTATGATGGTGTGTAAGGCAGCAAGACTAATGTAAATGTGGTATCTTTTTTTGTACTTTGTTTGAAATATTTTAGAGGCCTGGAAGCCTGTTGGGTTTTATTAATACACTTTTTGTGGTTGTCTCTCTGAATGGTTATGAGTTGAGAATCTGTAAGCTTTAGTTTTACGAAATAAAAAGAGCCCATGAATGCTCTGAATTGGCTCCTGTATGCTACATACTTAGGTGCATATTGGCTGTTAAAACTGTCTACTGTTTTGTGTTGGTTTATTTTAGTCATCAGGATGTTTGATGCTGTCTAGCATTTAAGCAGAAAGACATGGAAAAATAGAGTTGTTTGCAAAACAGTAACATTTTTCTTTGGCAGCTACTTTCTAATAACTCATGTCAAAGTAAATGAAGACACAACAATTTTTGTTGAAGACAAATATGTCTAAATAAGGGCCTAGGAGAGTGGCATTGCTTAACTTAAAATAGCATCCTGACCTTCCTTCTGTGCAGCTTAATATCTCTGACTTTGGAAAGACTAATACTAGTTTTAGTCACTGTGTAAAGGTTAACACCTAATTAAAAAAGGTTTAGGATTAAGGTATTTTGTAATGTGTCTTAACTATAGCTGGTGGCTACTGTAAAGGGAAGTTTCATTACCAAGTAGACTGTGGGATTTTGGTGTATCTAAAAATTCTTTGAAGCTGTTGCCTTACTAGAAGATATGTTAAAACCTCATGTGGCCAGTAGCTCCTAACAGACATCCAGATTTGTGCTTAAAGTGAAAAAAGTCTCAGCTGTTATCATGCTGGTGGATCAGGATGCATGCAGGTCCAGGCCAAGGAACCTTAAATCAGTATTATGGTGACTCGTGAGAGAAGAAGGGAGGGGGAAGTGTTCTTGGAAACTTAGGAGAGAACAGAGGCATGTGAAAGCAGCTGAGGTTATGGGGGAAGTGGAGGACTTGGTAGGAGAGCAGTTTCCATGAGGCTTGCTGATCATGTGACACCTTGACTAGTTCTTCAGAAAATTGTATCTAAACATACATCCCTTCTCCTACAGAGTGATAGTTGAGAGAGATGGCTTGCTGAGAGCTCTTAACATAAATTAATGTCTGATGCTAAGTATTTTAGTTGGCCGTCCTACCAGCATTTCTTTGTGTGACTAGTACTGTTTGCAAAAGCACAAACAACTCTTGTGTTGAGTGTAGCTACAGCTGTTGCAACACAGTCCTGGTACATCAGAATAGCCCAACTTAACATCAGGCTTCTCACTGGAAGAGAAGCCTTTCAGCATTGCATTGCAAACTTATTTTTCTATTGGCTAGAAAGGAGGACTAAGGAGATTACAGTCCTGACTTAATACACTTTGAGTTATATGCAATACATATGAACCTGAAGGCAATAGACTAAACTTCAGAGATTCCATCCAGAAAAAAAGTAGTTGAGTTGTGCATTTTGTTTGCTTGTTGGCATTGAAGAAAAAAAGGTACATTGATTTTCTTCATGTCCTCATCTGAGTGTGCAGAGAAGGAAGAAGTCTGACATTAATAGAAGGGATTAGGAGAGGGGCTAGCTTTTCAGTTTGTGCTAGACTGTGAACAGTTTGACAGAAAAAAATGAAACATGGTTTTGAATTCCTAGTTTTGCTATAATGAAACATCATTTTGTGGATTTTCCAGAATTTATCTTCTATGATTTTTCAGTTTAGCCAGATTGAGTGTTGATGTGTCCTAATGTGCACTCATTATTGGAAAGACTGAGCCAACCTACCGGGTTTTGTGTCCACTTGTAATAAAACCGTGTTACCTATAGATAAAATGGAAATCACTAGGACAGTTTGGGACAGGATAGTTAAAGGAATGCTGGTAAGTCCTGCTGGTTCAGCTGCTCCCCCCAGCAGGACCATTAGCTACCGACTTCACACTTGTCTTCTGCATCTTGACATTTCCTCTTTTGTGGTAGAAACTGAAGAAACAATATTCTGAGACTGCTGCATGGAGTGGTGCATGAGATGCCCTTAGAGCAGGTAATGGTCAGGCCAAGGTGCAAAAGCATTCTGCGTTCTTTCAGCGAGACCAGCCATGCCAAATGAACCATTAGGTGTACCTGCCCTTCTGCACAGACAGCTGTAAGCTGTCCCCTCCCCTGGGTTCCTGGGGGCAAATCACATTAACCTATTTTAACCTGCCCTTGTTTCGTTAAGAGGCATTTGGCAAACCTGCAGTGGAACTGGTGAGAGTGGCAGAAGTGAACAGATCCACGTCCATGCATGGCTCTGCATCAGAGCAGGTGAATAATGAAGCTGACTGCTAGCAGTCTCAAGGAGAAAGCCTGTAGATTGTATCCTTGCATCAACCCTTGTCCATGAAAAGAGACTTTGTAAACCTGATCTCAAATGCTACTAACTACAGGAATAATTCAGTCATGTGGGCTATATCTGGGCATTCCCTCAGTACTTCTCTGCTGAAGCCAGAAGCCTTTCACTTTTGCTGGCTGGCTGTTGAGCTGTCCCAGCTATTTCACTTTGCAGTTCCTTAGGAATGCCTGAGAAACTGGTAGCAGGGTGGGCATAAGTAACAGATGTCTCTTTTTAAAGCTGGGTGGAGTGATGGTTGTTTGGGTGGAGCTATTGACTATTCTGGAAGTGTGGGAGGATGTTTTTTTCCTTTTAAAAATGAGATAAAGTATGTCTGCAGTATATGTTGAGGCACAGAAATCCCTTGGGACATTTCATACTAAAGAGGTGCTGTCCTTTTTACTACTTTAAAAACAGGAAGACAAAATTAACTGTGCAGACTATAAAGATGTCTCTGTTCACTGGACATAAACTTGCATGATGTAAGGCATCCATATACCAGAAAACATGTTTGTAACACTTGGATATATAAGGACATCTATATTTGCTATTTCTTTTCACCTATGGCATAGTATGTTACTATAGATAACATGGAAATGACTGTGACAGTTTGGGACAGAATAATTAAAGGAATGCTGGTAAGTCCTGCTGGTTCAGCTGCTTTCCCCAGCAGGACCAACTTCACACTTGTCTTCTGCATCTTGACACTTCCTCTTCTGTCACAGCTGGGCTGGCTGGAACAGACTATGGGTGTCATAGCTGCCACCCCTGCAGTCTGCAGGTGCACAGTGTGGGCTCCAGAACTGGTAAGTCAGAGGCCTATTGAAGCTGCTGGCAGTTTTTCCTTGGATGGGGATGGAAGCAGAAACACTACATCATTTCGTCTGTCTCTGACATTTACACAGGTATTACACTTTCACATGTGAATAAATGACAGGAACTGAACTATGGGTAAAACTGGAGGGCTGAGAGAACTTCTGGTGTTAAATGGTGCCAAGTACCTCATATAGCTGACATAGCTAATTAACAGTCTGTTATTAACCTCTAGCTACTGACAGAAATCAGTTGGATCAACACTGAACAGTAGCCACAGGAAACTACTGCAAAGAGTTGCTGCAGCATTATCATATCTGTTCATAAGATACATCACTGTTCTTAAAGATATCTCATTAAAGATGTTTTGTCTTTGCAAAATGAGTTAGTTGTATCATGGGTAGGAACTTGCAATATTAGATCCCCTATATGTCTTTTAAGGGCTGTATAGTAGGTCACTGACAGCTGTCCACATGCTAGGAGATATTAGGCTTTTGGGTATTAACTTGACATTTTCTCAACTTTGGAAGTCTGCTTCAAGTTCCTGCAGTAATCTCAACTTCCTTGTAGCCAAATTTTTGTTTCTGGGATAATTAAAGTGCTGGGCAGTTCTTGAACTTGTGTATGCAAGAGAAATATGGTAGTGGCCTTATCCAGTATTTACATCTGCGGGGCTTAAACAAAAAGAGAACCCAAACCTTTTCCTGGATCTAGAGTAAATTTATCTGAAGCAATGTTTGCAAACATTGAGCAGAGACTTCTGCTATATGAACTGAGGGACTGCTTTTTTCCCTCTGATACACCAGTTGTGCAGAATAGCAGTTATTTTTGACATCATTGCAAAGTTTACGATTTAGCTCGGAACACATCCCCTTTTTTTTTCTCTCTTTCTATTTTTTAGTAGCTGGAATTGTATAAATATTGATTAATAGATCTATAAAGCTCAGAAAATGGGAATGCTTCAAATAAAGAAGTCTCTTTATTAAGAATTTAATGGAAAAACTAAATTTTTTCACTTGAAATTTTAGGAGTGGAAAGAACAAAAATTGTGTTGATGATAAAGGTCTCAACATACATAATTTTAATTATTACAGAGGCAAAACTTAAAGTTGGTGGGCAAATGTAGAAAAAGACCACACCTTATCCTTCAGGTTTTAGTGTTGTGTACCTTAAAGTCAACACTGTGAATCATACTCTGCTTTGAATAAGAAACACTGCACATAGTTCACAGGATTTCCAATGATTATTTCATTAACTATGTCAAAAGTAGTTTCTTTTACAATGGGTGCCTAATAGGATTTCTGGCTAGCTAGAATCATCCACATCATCCTCTTACAGATGAGCCCCTTTTGATCCCTGTGTAACCGAATCCAAATTCTGGAAAATTTTGCCTCACATCCTGTTGAAAGTGGAATACTTCGACTTCACAGATGACTAACACTTTAAAAGTTCACTTTCCTACACACCCTTCAAACTGAAATGCCTGTTGTAAAGACAATGGAAAAAAAAAGCAACCCATGTCAAACATGCCAGAACACAGTGAGAAAGCAGTCCAAGTCAACAGCTCCTGTCTTTGTAACTGTTGAATGATTTCAATGTTCCACATTCCACACTAGTGCTTTTCAAGGGTCCTTTCTTGGTGCCTGGTTTAAATCCCTCTGACCTGTTTTACAGTAGTGGGTCACTAATGAAGAATTACCTATTCTCAGAATATTGCTTTTCCACCAGTATTCTTTTTGGAAAGGAATTGTTGCTGTAAGCTGTGGAGTTGTTGTTACTGCTGCCAGTTTGGCGTTTTTTAAATGGTCTTTTACAGACTCATGGAGGTTTTGCCTGCTTGTTTGACTTGAGGTTGAATGAAACAACAGGGAAATGATATGGAAGAAGTGGAAATTGATTGGGAGAGCAGGAAATTCATTAAGCTGTCATAACTTCTCCTGATGACATTGCAGAGTCAGTATCCCATAATATCAGATGTTGTTCAAATACAGGAAAGGATGTAGCTCCTCACCTACAGTCCCTAGAATCTTTGTAGTGTGCTTAAATGATGGCAGCCAGGAAGGGATCATGCCTGAAAAATACATCAAATGTATGCAGACACATAAAAAAAGAAAAGGCTTAATGCTTTTGGCTCAACTTTTTCCTACTTTTCCCTAGCACCTCACTGTGACTTTCCTGGGAGCCAGTCAACTCATTCCAAAATCCTCTAGAACATTTGGCATTCATGGAATTTCAAACAGAACTAAAGGGATATCATTAGCCTAAACCTTCAAATCTTTATTCTTGAAACTTAGTTTAAAGGACACAATTGCATTGAGGTTTAACTGATAAAATATTCCTAGGAAGGAACTTAAGCCCAGCCTAGTCAATGAATGTATGTGAAAATCAGTGTGTGACTGCAAGACTGGCTGCAAGGCTTTAGCTGACAACTTGCATTTATATCCTGGCATGGATAGCTACCATAATGATGGGTGCTACAGAAAACCTACTTTGTGTGTCTAAGGAACTAATTGCTAAAAAAAAATACCTCTCTTGAAAAATTGGTGTTTGAAATTTTGACTAATTTTACAGTGTGATTTTAACTATCCACTAGTTAAGAATCAAATTAACCCTCCTGCTCCCTGTAATCTGGGGGTTTTTTATTTGTGGAGTGTGAAGAAAAATAAGCCAATTGTTATTACAGGATCTTCAGGTTCCTGTGTTTCATCAGAACAGGAGAATTTCCCTACCCATACAGAGCATCTGTAGATTCTCTGTAGACACTACTAAACTGCTTCCAATCCACATATAAGAATGAGAAATACTGCTTAAAATATACCCCAAAAATTAAAAGCCTGAGGAAATATGAGGCACAAAAATACTGGATGAGTTGTCCAAGTTAACACAGGAAGACTGTGAATAAGTAGGAAGTACTGTATTTAAAAAAAAAAAAAAAATCTGTTCAGCCAAATTCTCATTCAATATTCAATCCTACAATTTTAAATATGGAATTTATGTGGGATTCAAATATTTCCTGATTTTAGAGTTTTGGACTAACATCTTTAAATAGTCACAGTTTCTTCACTCCCACGGATGATAACTTTGCATTTGCTGGTTGTCTTCTTTTTTTTCCCTCCACCCTGTGGCTTGCAGTGACAATGTGTCAATTCACAAATGAGTGGGTGACATAAAAATGCCACTGTTAATCCTCACTGGTATTGATGTAAAAGGTCTATTTATGTTTGCTGGCTAAATCCTGCGTCTAACAGAAGGCATTTATTAGTCTGTTGTTAGAATAATTGTTTCTTTAATGACATGTGATGTTATATCTGATTATGCACGGAAGCAGAAAAGACAGCTGATGGAATTATAGTGCAAATTGCAAATTGCAGTCTCACAGGGAGATAATAATAAAATCTTAGGGGTTTTTTTTCCTGAGAATTGCTCTGTATTACACTAATTTACGTCCATTGCTTCTACTTCACTCCACAACTATGATTAACTAGAACTTCTTATGTTTGACCTTAGCTACACTTTGTTTGTGTCAAGTGCAGGAATAAATTTGGGGCAGGTGTCTATCAGACAATTTGTATTTTATCAGCAGCAGTATCAGCACCTTGATTGAACAGGATCTACAGGACTGATATGGTCATCAAGAAGTTAAATTACTGTGTCAGTTACTCTTCTTAATCTTTCTAAAATCAAAGGAGGGAACAAGGACTTTCTGAGGATAAGTACTTTTAAGCCAGCGTAAATTGTTACGGTAATTATGATAGAGAACCAGAGTTCTCCATGATTTGCATACCACAGACTATGTCACAGCAAATTATGGCATTGCAGACCAATTGTTAGGCCACAGATTACAGAGTAAATTCAAGAAGTTACTCCATCCAACTTTTATTTCTTTCGTTATGTTCTGGTAATTAGCTTCAAAAGAGCCACATTAATGTCCAAGCCCTGCACCATTGTGTGGAGAACCAGCTGCTTCTCCGAGCTCTGCCACAGAATGCTCTGGGCCTCAAAGCTTGAGAACTACTGCTCCTGGGTAAAAAGTGTTTCCTTGTTTTGGAAACACTAAAATAATCAAGAAGAAAGTTGGGTGTTTTGGAATCCTGGCCATCAGAAAAGCTCTGAAGTAGCAAACCAGCAACTGGAAGTGACTTTATGCACGATTCTTGATCCTGTATTTTGGTTTGATGTTACACCTACGCAGGCCCACCTGGGCTTACACAGGAAAGACATTGATTCCCCTGTTCCATCCCCATCTCACTCCCAGATAAATGCACCCACAGCCTCTTACACAGGACCATGGAGGGTGAGGTCCTTTAGCCTGCTACTGCTATTGGAAGCTGAGCTGCCATTGCGTTGGAATGAATTTTGATCTCCCTGAGGACTTTGGTGCTTGGGGATTTTAGTTCCATCTTGGGGTCAAAACCAGATGAACAAGGATTTTATGAAAGAACTTTTTGATTTGGGCAGTGGGAAATATTTCAAAACCAAAAGCTACAAAGGGAGTTGGTTCTTACTTGTTTTCTCAAAAGGTACTGGGAAGGTCGCAGGCAAGGGTATAGAGTCTGTTCTTTCAGGGGGGCAACAGGCTGGTGGATCTTGTGTAACCAGGCAAATGAAAGTAAATTTCTATATAACTCTGCAGTAATTCTCATTGGATCTCTTTTCAGATCTATTCCTTTTTCCTCTTCTAAGAGGTCTACAGATTTGTTTCCTCACCTCATGTTACAGTGTACCCTTTTTGGCTCCCTGTACAAACAGGTAATGGTGTTCACACTGGGGAGCTTCCAAGGACAGAGGAACATAACACTTTGCAGCACACAAGACTGGTCATCTGCAGCATTCTTTGCAGACTATTCAGCGGTCATTAATGTGGGGGGTGAAAAAAAAAGGAACATAGACAAACAGAAGAGATGACTTAAGAAGAAACCTAGCACCTCCCTAGTTTTTACATTGAGTGTTGTATCAAGCTGCAGTTCTCCCATGCTTGGATTGTCAAAGAATGGGAACTTAAGCTCCAAACCCATTGAGCTGCCTCTGCTCATGTAAGATTTAAAAAAAACAATGGTCAGAAAGCAAGCGATGGAAATTTGCACTGAACTAATTAAGTCCTCCTTAAAAAATATTTGTGGGTTTGACAAAAAAAAAAAATGAAACCAGAAGTAGTCAGAAGTTTAAGAGAACAACAAAATAATAGCTCCCTTTAAAGTTATTGGGATAAACTGTAGCACAACTGGCTCCTACTTTACCAGAAAAAGAATAATAACAATAACCTTCAGTCAATGCTCCTTTTCCTGCCAAGGTTTCTAGATTGTTGTAGCCCCTAAATGCCAGCTTGAATTTAAGAACTTGATTGATTTTTTTTTTAATCAATATGGAAAGTATTCAATTTTTCACCTCTTTTGCATGTGTAACAGTTTTTCTGTGTTTGTTTTCCGTCATTATATTCTATGAGCTTGGTACTTATAAGGAGTCAGAGTTAGAGCTAGTACTGCTCAGGAAGGCTCTGTCATTCTGCAATTAAATAATTTATATCAAAATCCTCCAAGCTGAACATGGGGATTTCCTCATACTACTTAATGAAAGATATGTGGCTAAATCTCCATTTCCTGTTCTAAAAATCTCAAATTAATCTCTTCTACAGAATCTTGAGCTCCCAAATACATCCCAAATACATTAAGCCGTTCTCCTTACAAGCTTTGCTTGGACTCCAGGAAGCCCCTTCCCATCCACATTCCTCAGCGTTTCAGTTCTGCTGCTGTTTAGCAGCAGTGACTGTCAAGTTGGGATAGCAGCACAAGAGGCAGGAACTGCAACTGGTGGTGTAGTGTTCTTAGGAATAGGCTGTGTACTGAAGCCAATTCAAAACCAGAACACTTACACAGAAAAAAATGAACTATGCCAACAATAACCCATACTGACGTGGTTACATCTGAATGACACTTTCAGCTGTCTTCACATTATTTATCTTTTGGGACTTTCTTGGTAGGGACAAACACTGGGTATTTGAGGGTGATTTGTTGACACAATGAGAAACAATGATGCTGTAAATTCACAGGAACTGGGGGGGGGAGAAAAAAGACAAACTTGGAGCAATTCTCAGTCCAAAGCCATAGCTTTCTCTGGCACTGTTTAGAACATGCCTACCAACTACTTCTTAGTGGAGGGGGTACATACTCCATGCCCCCAAACAAACTGGTTTTTCATCTAAACTCAGAAGCTCTACACAGAGAAAAAGGTATTGCAACATTATGAATCCTGGAGAAAGGTGATGGATTCTTATAGCCCAGGAATAGACTCCTTAGAGTTGTACAACCAGAGTACAGTTAAAGTATCCAAGCTTCCAGGTGCTGCCCACTGAGCTCTGTCCTACTCACACAGGGTGGGAGACCTTGATCTCTTCTCTCTGGCTCTGGTGCTTGTCAGCTGGAATGAAGCACCAACTGAAACTGCTCATCCTATGACCAAAAATAACCCTACCAAAAATTAAAGGTGAGGAGTTTCTGCCAGGTGAGAATTGGCTCACAGATTCTCATCTGAGAGGCAGAAATGGGGCAAATGTGGAGAATGGCCAGGCTGCCCCTTCTGGCAGTGGCAAACTGCTGGTAACCCTCAGATGTGCTGTACAGGTACACTCCAATGATTACACATGTCCTCGGTGCATCCTAAACTCCACATGATGTGGTTTGGTTTAAACCTGTTTTACTGTCATTCCCAGGTAAATGGCAGTTATTTTCTTTGTGCTTTACAGGGTTCTCTTAATCCCAGAGTTAACACAGATGTATTTTGCAATTACAATTTCTGTGCCTTAAATTTTTATCTTAAGGCTAATGCATTTTTCATCTAGCCCAGCTTGTCTTGCCTCTGAGGACTTTTGTCTTCTTCTTCCTGAGGCAAGTGAAGCATTGCCCCTCCTGAGACCAGCAGATGCTTCCAAATGCAGTACTTGGCAAATGGCAACTCACAAAAGAGTGACCTGATGAAAAAATTATTGTGTAACTGAATATGCAAATGAAGGGGTTGGTCCCTTAAGTGTGCTCAGAGAGAATGAGTACAAGGAGACCAGCCAAATCAGAACAAAATGGAATGAAGATATCCTAACCACTTAAATATGCTTGCTTGTAAATGACAATGCAGTCTCACTAGCCAGAACCTGCTGTACCAGAAGACTGGTTTAGCTGAATACAAGTCCCCTACTGCTCAGGGTGATTGCCATCAGAGTTTCTGTGCTGTGTTTTATGGTTATTGTGTCTTTGCTTTGTCCTATGCCAAAATACTTTTCTTTTTTTTTTTTTTTTTAATCCATAGAGTGCACAGTGTATGCAGAAAGCAAGCAAACACTACATTGCAGCAATATGCCTTTTCAAATAATGACATACTTCCAAAATACTCCAACTGGAAAGTTTCACTGAGTTATATATGCAGATGAGGCTTTATCCTTACGGGTTCGCTCATGCCTCACACACCTTACAGTTCCATCTTCCATCAGATTAATATAAAGAAGATTCTGCAGATGGATTCTACTTCCTAGAAATAAGCACTTCCACATCAAGATGGTGTAGCGGTTTCACATTCACCTGCTCGCCTGCTCACACCAGGCGAGAGTGTTGTGTAGTGGTTTTATGAGAATAAGGATTAAGAGAAATGCAAAACAGGCCTAAACTTCAAAGATAAAAATAGTTTATTAACAAAAAACAACAGAATCAAAATCAACCCCCAGGTGGTTTCTTCTTCCTCCCCCCAGCCCCTCACCCATGATGGTTCCATTCTCCCACCTCATTTATCTTCCTTTACCACCATCCTTCTCACTAACAACACAGAGAAACAAACTTAGAAAATCCCTGGTCAATTTACCACTCTTGAAATAGGCTTTCATCAGTCCAATTGGAAGAAGAGTCTCTCTTGTCTCACTATGGAGATTTTCCCACAAGAAACACAAGTCTCTCGTGGAGTTCATGTCACCGTGAACTCCCGCCCAGAAAGGATATTAGTTCACATGTGACACCAGTCTCTTCCC
>VZTR01025961.1:294745-311212 GCA_013400775.1 Chaetops frenatus
TCTCTCTCTCTCTCTCTCTCTCCGTTGGGGGGGGGGGGGGGGAAGCCCAGCCCGGGAGAGGGGAGGGCCGGGAGCCCCCTTCTGGAGTTCCATTCTCCTCTCCCTCAGGCAGGGAGGGGGAAGCAAAAACAACCTCAGAGCAACAGCAGCACTGCCCGAGGTAGGGGAGGGGGTGGGGGGGAACCCAGCAGGGCCCCCCGGCCGCAGCCCCGGCACGGGCTGGGGAGCGGCCGGCCCGGGCCATGCCGGAGTTACCTTCCACGCGGACGGAAGTAGAAGAGAGCTTCCAACTTCCCGCTCCTAAAAAAAAAATGTAAGCTTCGCAAAGATGCCTCTAATTTCAAGTGGCTACATGAAGTGCCCATCTTAAAACTAGCCAATCCGTGGGCTCCTCACCTCTGCTGGAAACTGTCCCGGCGGAAGTAGGAAAACAAAGAACCCCCCCCAGGAAGGAGAAAAAAAGTTGTTGTCCTTTAAACCACAACAGATGGTTAAGTCATCACAAGGCAGCACAGTTCATTTGCAGGTAAGGTTTTAGAGCTGAGACATCCTGCCCGTAGGAGTAGGAATCTCTCTCATGTTTTTGGCAGAAATGTTTTTTCCTTTCTCTGTATTAGCAGCAGCAAATAGCTGTTTGATAATGGCATTGCTAATACAGCAAATACAACTTTTAGGAAGATCAAGAAAAAGATGTCACCTGGAGGATAGATTGAAAATCAAACAGAAAGTGGTTTGAAAATTTGGGGTGAAATTGAATGGTAAACAACAGAGCTGCACCTGGGCTACCAATACCAAGGCAATACTAATATTTTCCCAGCAGAATCACTCAAAGCATAGACTCAAGGTGCCCAGTCCCTTTGCCTTTAGAAGCGAGAGGCTGGTGCATCAACAGCTGACCCGAAGGCGGAAGAGAGGAGGGCTCCTCCCTCTGAAATTTCCTCTAGTTCAGGGCAGCATCCCAGGTGCCATGCACAAACAGGAAAGGAGGTCACAAAAATCAGTGTTCTAGTATCTATTCCTTAAATCTATATACAGGAAATCTCAATGGGTTACGCTGTCAGTAAGAATTTCTTTTCATTTTAGCATCCATATGGAGGTCTCTCCCTCACCAGATTAAAGTAATTTCAGAACAAAAGGTTTTGATTTTCTTCCATTGGTTCAAGACATCTCCATCTGTGCACAATGTAGGCTGGGAGTCCCAGGCAGATTCATTTTCTCTGAGTGCTGCCAGCAAACCAGGACTGGGGCCCCTCAGGACTCTCCCCAGAGGAGATGGGCAGCAGGGCCTGCAACTCCTGTCTCCCTATGGCTGTTTGCATCCCCCTCCTGTTCTCTCCCCTTCTCACCTGGAAAGCAACTTACACGCACAAATGTGGGGTTAGTTCTCAGAGAAGTTTCAGTAATGCTGCGAGCTTTTGTGATTTGAGCCTGGGCTCAAATTGTCTATTGAGAAAAAAAAACAACAAAATTCTTTTTAAGAAAACTGATTCACTTCTGCTTTTTTCAAAATTAAATGGATTTCTTTTGACCTTTCTAACTTGGTAGTTCCCTGAAATTTACTTTCTACTATGTTTCATATGTATGGCAATGCTCAAAGCAGAAAGAATAATGCGTTTTAGTCAAGTGAAGTATTTCATTTATCCTGAAATTATTTTTCTCAAACCTTTTAATTTCACTGGCCATTTCTGAAAGGTTTCCATTTTGATGCAGCTCAAAATTATTTTTCCCTGTCATCTCTTTCTGAACTATCTGTGATTCAAAATATCCATTATCTTCATTTATCCTATTTCCAGGTAACATGAATAACCACAAGCCGGTTTCAGAGAAGATATTTTCCTTGCTGATAATTTTATAGAGAAATTCTTAATTTTCTCATAAAAGAAATGGAAATATTTGAGATCCCTCATCTTAATAATAATATGAATGCCAGTAGCCAGAACATACTGCCTGTAATAAGTTCTGTAGAAACTATGGCTCCTACATGTTATCTGAAGCTGAGACAGAAAGTAAAAGGACATGAGAGGAGATGAGGCATCTTCAGAAATGCTTTCATTTGATATCTGAGTTAGAGCACTTTCACTGTCTGTTAAAGACTACTGGAATTTGTCATTCGGATACCTTTAAGAAACAAATTTTAGACATTCAAATTCATGGCATTCCATGTGGATTTAATGTTTATCTTATTTAATTTTTTCTATGAACTCAGTCCTTTTCACTGTGCAGGTCTGACACTCCAGTCCTTCCAGCTATTTAAAAAAATCTGTTAATTAGAGACAACACCGATATCTTCCTCACATGGTTCCTTTCTCTCATAAAGTTCCTTTCTATAGACCCCACTTCAAGCACACTACAGACCTCACCTGAGGCACACTATGCCAGGAGCTGGGTCGGTTCTCTGCTGGTTTAAAGGTCCTTTTTTGTGTGTAGAGGAGGGAACTGCAACTTTGGATGTCACTGTGTATATGTCACTGTGTATATTGTAGGCACTGGGGCTGCTTATGTGAGAATACTGGCAGAGCATTCTTATTCTGGAATATGGCACACTTTTAAAAAGAAGAGTTTAGGAACAAGGCAATGGTAAAAGAATCATTTCACCAATACCCATTGCACCCAAATATCTCACGTGAAAGAATGAAAAAGGGATTGTTATCTGAAAGAATTTTATACCCGGAAGTGATTTTGAAAACAAGCACACATCATGGACTTAAAAAGAAGCTACAAAAAGTAGACAGATGGTCAGTTACCAAATTAGATGCAGTCAGGATATGGAAAGATGTATCATCATATTCCTTCTTCCCAACTTTTCATATAGACACTGGACTTGGCAAGCTGTTAATCTGCTCTGATGAGTGCTTACAATAGAGCTGAGAGCTCTGAACATTGCCAGACCCAGCAGATCTAGTTTTTTTGCAGGCTTAGTCCTGCCAGCCACTGTCCCTGAGGTGCTGGGTGCTTTGGCCTTGTTTATTTGCCCTTCCTGTGCCCATGATTTCAAAAGTGCAATAAATCCAGCATTAGGGCTCTGAGGTCAAAATCACTGCAGCCACACAATGTAAAGTGCTGACTTACACCAAACCCTTACTGCTGAGTCAAGTTTTCACTGTTAATCTGTTGTACTGGCAGAGTTGGGGGTTTTTTTATAGGAGCTTTAGTATCATCTGTTTGTGCTGCTTGAGCTTTATGCTGGATCACCCATCCTCTCCTGCAGCCTGCTTAAAGACAGCACAAATCCTGTGTCACACTTTTCCTGACCCTGTGGGGCTGGGACCTCGTGTCTTTGCCTGATCCCCGTTATCTCAGGCCTGTCATGTTCAGTGCCTGATTCTGACACCCTGTTTTCTACTTTATGTGTACAGCTGAAAGCTGAGTGACTTTCAGTGGCAAACGTGTTGTTCTGGTTATTCTTTCACTTCCCCGGAAGGTTTTAGAGCAAATCAGCACAGGGGAGGGAATGCAGTAACCAAAACAGGATGTGGGACTACTGCAGATGGAGCCAGGGAAAGCCTCCTTCTCTGTTCTCCTTCCCTTGGCCATATTTTTCATATCTGTGCACTCCTAGACTGCCATATAGGTTCCCCCTATTCAGAGGCCCAGTGAAACCCATCTTACAGTGGCTCCTGCAGCCTGTCCTGTCTCACCTGCCCTGCTCTGCCCCCCAGCCTGGAGGATGGAGCAGGGGCCGAGGCTGGCTCTGCTGCCAGGGTGCCATTGCACCATGAGCAGTATGGCTGCAATTAGGCAAGACAACCTACCTGCTGCTCCCACAGCTCCTTGTTTCCCAAGGAGGGAGACCTGCCCCTTGCCTTCCCAACCCCTGCTCTTCCCCAGTTTATAATTCCTTCCTTGCCAGCTACCTGACCCTTTAGTGAATGGATCTAATTCCCTAATAAAGACCCAGCAGGAATTCAGTTTTCCTTTGTTTTCTGCCATCTTAATGAAATAACTCAGCCCAGAGAAGGGTCAGAGAAGCACCACTGTCCAGCCAAATGACATGGCAGTAGCAAACATTTGAGAGACTGAGAAAGAAGGGAGTGGTGGCACTGGCACAGCAGCACCTTCTTCAGCAGGCTTTCATCTGTGCTGGCTAACTAGCAACACTGTTTCCTAAAATCACTTTATCAGAAACACTATAAGGTAAATATGACCTATGAAGCCTAAAACCGTGATGTAACACTGGATCTGTGAAAGGTAAAAGAAACAAGTTTGTGGTCATTTGTCTGTGCTTGTCCCCTGTGCCACTGGCAAAGGAACCACATTAATGTTTAACTAACACGTTTTTCCAAGGGGCAGGATAGAAATTTTCAATGCACTTTAACCACTCAGAACATTACTGTTCTCTGCCAGTAGAGCCCTCTGAGAGGAGCCTATTATAGTTCAGTTGCTCTGCCTGACCCTGGTCCAGAACTGTTTATCTCACCAGGTATCCAGGAAGGACAGATTGCATCCTGCCACGTTGAGATATTTTGGTATTTATTTTCTTCTCAGTGAGGTTTAAGCTGTTAGAGATTTCTTGATTTCCATGGTGATGCAAGAGTCTATACTCTAGATCTACATGCTGGAAGACAGCTTTTTTTGGAGATTATTTCTGGCTCTTCCATTTCTGCAAATAAGGTGGAGAATCTGGATACCCTGACAAAAAAGGAAAATAACACAACTGCCCTTCAGAACTACAGCAAGTGCTTTGGGCACTGTCAGGTTTTCCAGAGGTGCTTTGAAAGAGTGTTATCCCTCTTTAGTACTCCCTCAGCCATGGAGCCCATGGACTCCTTCACCAACTCACCAGGGGCTGGGTGTCACAGGCTGACCCCTTGCCAATCTGCAGGGCTTGTTTTGAATGAAAGTGGGCCCCCTTCCCCTGCCCACTTCCCCTCTGCAAGGAATCTGTCTTGAGGGGATATTGCCCTCCTCCCCGGTCTTCACTCAAAACTGCAGTTGGGGAAGTACCACCTCAAACTTTTCTCCAAGGCTTAGTTAATATTTTAAATTTTAGCAAACTTTTGGCAGACCCCTGGCTTTTTTTCCTGCAAAACTGCCTTGAGGAACCCAGATGTTTTTCTTTTCAGTTCCAGGCAGGACAGTGCCCCACAATTTCTGGTAAAATCTTTGTCATTTCACCTCATGGTTGTGAAATTACAAAAGCAATTTGTGCAGCTATTAAAATAGGCCAAAGCACTTTCCCTTGAGCTTATTTTAGAGTGTGCCTGATGCAGTGCAGAGTTACCTCCACAGAACTGGGTCACACCCCATGCAATCAGATGGGAGATTCCCTGCAACTCCTTCCATCTACAGGTGATGATGGGATGGAGCCCCAGCTCAAAAGAAAGATGCAGAGGATAACCATTTATCAACCATGTAGTACTGCAGGACACAACTTCCAAGTAGAGTCCAGTTGCTCCTGCTGATGGACCAGGGACATTTGCCACCATATCTACCCCTAGGTCATCTAACAATGCAGCTCCTAGGCTGGCAAATTGCTTTTGAAGCTGTAAACAGAGAACTAGCAAAGCTTATCAAGATCAGTTCCTGCTTGGAACAAGTCACACCATTCAATTTACATAAGTATTGCTCTCCTTGACATACTGCATGTTCTGTGAAACCTCCTGGAGATAAAAATAGATTGAGAAGACAGGAAATGCTTGAAGTGGTCCTCATCATCAGGATGAAAGCCAGGAGAAACAGATTGTCCCCTGTCTACTTTTAACAAAATTAATGGCATCTAGTTATGCCAGGGGAGGTTTAGATTGGATTCTAGGAAATATTTCTTCGCTGAAGGGTTATCAAGCATTGGATCAGGCTGCCCAGGGAAGTGGTGAGTCACCATCCCTGGAGGTATTTAAAAGACATGTAGATATGGCCCTTGAGCACCTGGTTTAGTGGTGGGCTTGGCAGAGCTGGACTAACACTTGGACTTGGTGACCTCAAAGGTCTTTTCCAATCTAAATTGTTCTGTGATTCTGTGATTCAGATTAGCTTGGGTTTCAGTTCCCCCAGCCTGGCAAACTTCACAGCTAGATCTCCTTTGCTTCAGTGATGTCATGGCAGAGTGGCTGGGACACCTCAGTCCCATGGAAAGACTACAGTTACTGGCACCAGCACTTCTGGTGGAGCAGCAAACACAGGCTTATGGATCTCAGCAGTGCTGCCTAATCAATGTGAAGTAGTAAAGACCTGAATGTTAGAGCTGTCCTGATACCTCTGGCACATTTTCTTGTCCTGCTAAGCAAGGTTTCCTATCATGTATTGGTCTCTCTTTAGATTTTCCATATCATGAGGTTACAAAATTAAATTATAAATATCTGATACTTGCTTTATTCAAGGACTTGACATCATCTTAGTGGCACAATCCATCCCTTTCTTTTGTAAAAGCAGGAGAAGTGAAAAGAAAGAGTGACAGCTGCCAGCAGGTACCAAGCACCTCTGCTAAATACCCCCAGAATTGCACAAGAGCATTATTGTATCCTGAACAGCACAGAGAACAGCACTGCAGGGGCATATACCAGTTCCTACAGGCCTGCTCACTGCTCTTACTCATCCCCTCCCAGCACTTTATGTGGACAAATTTTAGGTTACGTGAAAGCAGCTATTTTGGCCAATTCTGTGTTTGCAAAACACGTTGGCATGGTCACAAGAAGGACACCTGGGAAGGACTGTGAAAGCTTTGCCAGCTTTCTGTTAACTCGGGAAGGCCATAAAAAAAGCTACCTAGTTTTTATTACACATCTTGCACAGGCATGTTCATACAGCAAACATGGCAATAAAGATGGATCACCCCTTTAAAAAATTCCCCACATATGAAGCATTACATCTGGTCAACACAGAGCCACGGGGTCCTGCCACCTGAGCTTCATACTTACAGATACCTTCTTTTAGGTCTGGATCTGTCCCTTCATGCCCACGGGCAAGGTGAGATGAGGAAAAGAGCAAAAGGTTGTGAACTTTTAAAATCAAAGTTCTCTGTAAAGGGACACTTCTTAAATATAGCCACCCAAACCACAGATGGAAAAAAATCCAGCTCCTATCAGTGCTTGTTGTATGGAGGTGAGGCCTCCTGCTTTGATCCAGCTTCAGCTGCCATCTGCCACTTTTCCTCCCCAGCCCTCTGCTCTGTCTGGAGCCATCTGAGCAGACACAGCACCCTGGGCCAGCACAGCCAGGCAGCAGGGAGGACACACAAGGAGCTGAGTTCAGAGCTCCAGACATTGCTGCTGGAAGATTTTCCACCTGTCCAAATGTGCTCTAATTCACCATCTGCATCAGGCTGAACAAAAGAAGAATTAAAACTGAAACAGCTACTGAAGGATACAGCTAAATGTGACTGCAGTGCCTTTTGCCTACTTGGCTGCCTGGCTCCTTGTGATGGGTTTGTGGCACCTACCCAAACCTGACTCAGAGCTGCTCCAAGAAATACTGGGGATTTGTTAGTTTGTGAAAAGTGAAGAGAATCGGACCCTGCAAGTTTTGTAAATGAGTAGCTGACCTCTGAAACAGAGATGGGAATCACTCACCTTGGTGTCAAACAGGGCAGCTAGGGGGGAAAGTGATTGCTTTTATCCCTCCCATGGGCACAGAGTGAAAAGTCATGTAAATACCTGCAGAAGTTTTAATAAATAAGTGTATGGTGAAAGTTAAAAGCTTGCTGCTCTCTACTGAGCAGACTTTCCTCTGGGTCTGTGGCTGCCTGGCTGCAAGGAAAAAGTCTGTAATTGATACTGACACCTCGGCTATTTACTGCAGAAAAGAGGTGGTTGCCATCCCACAAAGGAAAAGCTGAAATCTTAATGCCATCAGTAAGAAATAGGAGGAAGGAATTTTTTTACCACACATAGTGAGTGGTAAAATGAATAGGAAGTTGCCACCTTCAGGTCTGAAGCTGAGTCCCAGTTTTACAGCTGCAGACTGACACACAAATGTGTCTGGCCAATAACCAAATCACTTCAGAGGTCAGAAATTTGCTGGTACCTGCCCACTGCAAACATCCATAATCCAATGGTGACCACTGTCCCATGTACCAAACAGCAGATGAGGATGTACTTAATCTATCTATGTCACACTAAGTTTGCTAGCTAATTAAAAATGGAAACTCAAACCCAGATCTGCAGTGATAATGTCAGATGAGGATATTACTGGCATTAAATTGCTTCACTCTCACATCTCATCCCATCCCTTCCAGATGGGAATTATTTGTACTTGGATATGTGCAAAGTCTTTAATTAACATGCTCAGAGAGTCATAGATAAAAAGATCTACACAAGATAAAAATAGTAACAATTATTATTCCTAGGTGATCTTTTCCATTACTAACTGTTAAAAAATATGTATAAAAAGCTAAATACAGGTACAAATTACTTCCTTTGTTTAACTCTTCATTATTTTTTGCTGGTTTTTTAATACTTTTGTTTTGTCTCCTTGATATCCTTATAATGAGTCTGATCCTGTTGGGCTAAGAGGTCCAGAGAAAAGGAGGAGATAGTCATCACCCCAGACTTTTACAGTTTGATTGCAGCACAAGACAAGAGAGTCATCAAGTGCTGAGGCAAAACAAGGCCGTGCAATTTGTAAGAGTTGCCTACTGCTTGCTGGTGGGTATGTGTGAGGTTTGGTGGAATGTCAAAGGAGGATTTTGAGGAGAGGTTGTAAGGAGGATCAGGGGATCGCTTCAGCAATGCCTGTGGGGAATGGGTATTTCAGTGAAATGGGAAAAGTCTGGGTGCTCCTCTTCAAGGTGCTTCATAAGCAGGGCTGCTCAAGCAGTGGCTTCAGCCACCCTGGCTTGTTCATTACATTTATTGCTGCTACAGGGGGCCACATTTGCAGTGCAGAAGAGTCTTTGTGAAGTGCTTAAGTGTAAGTTACCCTTTCCAGAGGAGAATATCATAGAAACTGAGAGGTGTCGATTCCAGTGTTCCTCAACATTTTTTGTCAGAGTAGGACTGAGACCATTTGTACAGCAGTGTCGCAGATATTTGCACTTACAATCACAAAAAGGGCTAAAGTCTGAAGGTTTGCCTCTCACCACTACTTCTTTCTGTTGTTCTTCAGTCATATAGGTGAGTGACTGTGTGGGCAACTGTCTACAAATACTATTCTGCAGCCTTGTCCTGGATCACATTCTCATGTTTCATGGAGTGATCACAGACTGCAGAACGCTGATTTTACCTATCTTTGTGGCTGAAAGTGTGGCCAATAGCACTTCAAATCAGCTGTACTTCAAGAGTTGTTAAGCTGTTACCCAGGTATAAGCAGCTGGCAGCCAGCCAGGGCTGCTGCCAACAGGGACAGAGCAGGGAGATGGTGAAGAGCAGGAAGGTGATGAGTTCTGAAGAGTTCTGCTTGATTCAACAGCAGCCAAGGAGTGGGAACCTACACAAGCAAGTGGCATAGCAACAGGCCAGGACAGAAATCCTTGCAGAGACAGGCTTTTTACACTGAAAGGTGTTCAGGCAGTGATGGTTCCAACCGATCCCCACTCATGGTAGTTTTCTGTTCCAAGTAATTGTGCAGCAGGAAATACATGTCAGGTTATTTACTGCTTTGCATTAAAAAGAATAGGAATAAGGTTACAGAGATTAGGAGGTGCTATTTTAAAAGATCACTATCAGTGCAAAAAGGAGAGGTAATGAAATATGTTAGTGGCTTCATATGTTTTTTTAAATGATTGATGTGGGTTTGGCCACATTTTCTTTGGAAAGAAAATGGTGAGACATCGCCACTTATTTATTTTGCTGGTTTTTACATTGTGTATGCCCTACACTGGAGACAGTAATTCCTCCTAAATAACATTATGTCCTTTCCATAGTATCTCCTGTGACTCAGGTATAGAAAATCTGTTGTTAAACCCTGCTGTCTATGCTACCTGCCAGGGTACTGGAAATGACTAATCCTCAGAAGCAGAACAAACACCCTTAAAGAGGAAAAAGGTCCCTCCTTTCCTAAGAATAGAAAGTTTGGTAATGAACATTATTTAACAGACTTACCCTATTCGTAAGTAAAGAAAAATAGGGCATCCCAAGAGAGATACACCTAATACTAAGGACATTGTCTTCTTAAATGTCAGACTGGCATTCCAGACTACCTTGACACTAGACAAATGCTAATGTAAGGTAAGGAACTTCCACAACATTTCATAGCTACAAAAACAATCATATATTAATATTACTGACCAGACACAATGAGAAAATACTTCTTTCCTTTTATAAGATGTGTGCACGTTTAAGAGATTCCAACACTGACAAAGGCTTCATATGGAGAAACACCAGGGCATTTTACTTCGAGCATGGTTGCAGGACAGAGACTCAACTTCTTGCTTTAACTCTTCTCACTTCCACATACAAAAAGTTGAAACCCAACCGTCAGTCTTCTCGCCATGAGCCCACAGGCAAACAGGAAGGGGTTTCAGCCTCATAGTCTCAAAGAGTGCAAAGTAAATTGAATCAGTCCCCCAAAGACTCCTCCCAAAAATGAGATTTGGTTTGCTTCTTTGGTTGTTATTATTTTTTAACAACAATCTTCTTTTAGTTCAAATATAGCAGGCTAGAAATAGAGCTTTTTATTTTCCACTTTTTGATCCTTAAGGCTACAAATCATTAAATTTTACAACTCTTAATTCACTACCATTTTTAAAGAAGCTTTCCTCTCTAAAACTGGGGAAAGAAACTTTCAGAATAAGAAGATCCAGCATGTACTTTTCGTAAAAAACCATGACATTCTACAGTCCTGGAGTATTCTAATGAGTATATGCAGTAATTAATGCTGCAGTACAGTATGCTGTGGTATATCATAACATAAAAACCCCACTTTTAGTGAAGGTGATGACCTTGGATGAGAAGTAATAGATCATTTCCCATTTAATAGAGAGAATAGTTGATGGTGTCTTCCTAAGGATATGTTTTCCTTCTAGCGACATTAGTTTCTTATCCTTGTCTGTGTCCTCAGCAGAGTCTAAATGAATACAATAAATGCTGCAGGAAAATAAGATGTGTAGCAGGTCATTAATGGTAGAACAAGCACTCAGAAATGTTTTTGGTGGGACAAGAATTACAACCAAAAGCCACCTTCCCTACATTGTACTCATTGTTAATATCTAAGCACTTAGAATACCATAAAACATTTTGTTTGCTTGATAGATATCAGCCATCCTCAGGCAGGTTTCTGGAACAGATTGGGCTGCAATGCCAATGCATGAGAGGAGACACCTTTTGGAGGGAAAGGAAGACTTTCAGCAAAGTGAATGGGGACAGACAAAGCAGGACTGAGAATTCAAATCCCCAGCTGATCAGCCTGCTCAGTGGTAGGTTAAGAGGCTGGGGGTGAGGAGCGTGGCAGGAGCCTGGGCTGGCCAGTACTGGAGATCAAAGCACAATATTTCTCTTGATGCAGGTCAGCATAAGGCCTTGCCATCTGGCCACAAACACTGACAAAATACACCTGAGCCATGTTTTAATATGGACTTAACTGGTGTGCTGCTACCAGGGCTAAACCATAAAGCTGCATTTCTTGCTGGATGAATGCTAACCCTCACTGAACCAAACAGACTGTTCCTGACGGAAATTCCCAGCACTTTTCCATGAACTGAGTCCAATCCATAAGACTGGCATAGCTCCTGGGAGAGCTATGTCATCGAGTTCATGATACACTTGAGTGTTGCTACACTTCTTTAGGGAATGTGCTTGCAGAGATGACAGGCCCAGTGAAGACACAGGGAAGAGGCTATTCTTTGGAATAAAACGTAATGACTTCCTGCAGTTGTAAGAAACAGTGTTGCAGACATGTAATGTAGAACACAGTGCACTTTTCAAAACCAACTCTGAGGCCCTGAAATAACTCAGAGCACCAGTCAGTAATTCCTGCACCCATCACATTTCTTAGCAGGCTGATGACAGACCCTGAGACTACACACACACAGAATATTCAGTCATAAAAATAGGCAGGTTACATGTGGGTGACAAGGAATGATGCTGGAACAGATGGAATCAAGTGAAAATGCAGAGATGCCTATTCTGCATGTAGAGGGCTGCATGCATCTTTCTGAAAGTACAGCATTCTAAGAGCTTGATCCAAAAATGGATTTCCTGTACAGTTGTAAGTGAAACAAGACAGATTAAAGACCTGCTGGAGGTGCATAAAGGTGGCTGTTTTTTGCTGGCCACAGAAGGAGTCCAGCCCCTGGGCTGAGAGGATGCACCAGTGCTCAGACAGGCACAGCTGAATGGGGGATCCCACACAGGAGGGTTGTGTTGTGTGTGCAGTGCTCAGAGCAGGGCATCATGCCCCATTTCTTCCTGTAGGCAAATAGTCCTGTGACTACAGGAATGTCATCAAGAGATGTCCTGTCTCCAGGAGCAGGATTTCATGGGAACTGAGTATTCTATTGCTCCAGAGAGAGATACTGGGCTCCAGTTGACACCTCTATGAGAAGAAACACACATTCGAGAAACACACATTGTGACACACATGTTTCAAACAACTGACCCAACCAAAAACTTCTCCTGCTCTGAGAGGTAAAAGGAGGGCAAAGTCCTTGAGGCAGCACAGGGAAAACTTTCATCTGTGGAAACACAGTGGGAGAGACACTGTCTGAAATCATGCAGGGATGGTGCTCTGCTTCACATCCCTGCTGTCAGCCTGGGCTTTTCTGCCCTCCCAGTGCCAGTCGATGTGGAATGAATCACTACAGCAGCTTGATGAAGCAGCAAGCCGTGAACACATTTCCTTGTGTTATCTAATGGTGAAACACAGAGGATGTGGCTAATTAGGGAATCATCCTCACCCTGGCAGATTTTCTCAAATGGAATTGGGTTTTGAGGTTTGCTGGTTGTTGAGGGTGAAGCTGCTGAGTAGGTAGTCACAGAAGCATTTAAATGTACATACCCCTCTGCAGGTTACCTGCTATGCAGAAATAGCCACAAATATGTCAAAAATGTAAAAACCAGAAAAGATTAAAAATACAATTTCTTTTTCCCTTAGGAAAGTTTAGAGGCTGTGTGCTGTTAACTTATCTGAAACCATGATAAAGCCATGGATGGTCATGTCAAAGAGCTATGGATGGGAGATGAAAGTAATTTGCTGCCAAGGGTGGCAACAAACCCACACACCATCTGAGTGTAAGCCGTTTCTGTAAGCAGATGCAGCTATGGCTTTTTTTTTTTTTTTTTCCTTATTTTCTGTGAACAGTACCCTTGTTTCTGATTTGAATTCTATTTTCTTTCTGTTCATCTTCTCAGGAAGAGGATTTTTGTGTTTGTTTTTTTTTGCCTTTTCCAGTATATTTGGAGCTCTAGATCAAAAATGTATTTGTAGGGGATAAAAAGCAACATTTTTCTGTAAGAAGGTTTATAGAAACATAACTAGAACTAATCATTGTAGATATGGTTGATAGTGCTGGCTAGAAAAATACTTTAGTTTCAATTGTTTATAACTTTGAACATATGGTCTCAAATTTTCCATTCTCTGACTTCAGTTTGATTTAATCAAGGGCTTTGGGCAGGGGGAAGCTTGCCTCTTTCCATGTCAGCTATGAGAGATAAGGCACTGCAGAATAAAACCAAAATGGGTTTTTTCACATCGAAAATTATGTAAAGGTTGCAATATCACCATCCTTATGGGGAAAAAATTGCATTCTGGCATGAAATATGCTTTTTCATATTTCCAGGTTACAAATGTTGGAAAAAATATGAGTTGCATATGCTCAGTAGAGACATGGTAACAACATTTACACTTATTTTCTGAAAATGAAAACATGGTCAAGTTTAGTCTTGCATAGGTCCTTCTCTTTAAATGCAGTTCCTCTACTCTCTGACTGTTCTGGGGCTGGACAGAGGAGCTGAGTCTAGGAAGCCTTTCTCTTCTATTCATTCAGAAGGAATTTGAGAATGAACCCTTTCCACCAGGCTTGCCTTGGGTTACTGGCTTTTGACTTGAGAAAGTGCTGAACAATGCCAAAAAAAAAAAAAANGTAGAAAAAATGAAAAAAAAAAAAAAAAAAAAAAAAAAAAAAAAAAAAAAAAAAAAAAACAAACCACAAATCCAAGGGAACTCCGATTTTGGCCCAGTATCCAAATTATTGGACTAGGAAGTGGTGATAAAATTTTCAAAGGGTCTAAGTAGTCTAAGTACCATTTGCCAAAAGAGTTTTAAGTAATGGCCTTAGGAAGTGTCAGCCTTATGTACAGCACTGCTTGGGTGTGCTCCTTTACCTGTTTCTGCCTTCTCTGCAGCAGGAGCTGGTCTGACTGTCCCAGTGGTGACCCTTGGGAGTGATGGTTACAAGAGCATCAGGCACCTTGCAGAGATGACATACCCTTGATATACTCCTGTCTAACAGCAGTGACAAATCCCCAATGATTCCAGTGCCTACCACTGCACTGGGGAAGGAGCCTGAATTTATTAGTGAAGAGATACAAGTGCTTGTTCCAACACAAAACCAAACCAAAAGAGAACAAATAAAAGCCACCCAAACTAGCCTCCAAAACATCAAAAGAAACAAGACTAGCTGTTTGGTACTAATTGTGCTGCAATAGCTGGAATTCAGTGTAAAGATCTGCTTCAAGTCTACCAGGGAGATGCATTGTAAAAGAAAGTTGTCAGCATATATGTGGTTGAAATATGAGTAAATACATTGTTTGTTGTGTGAATAAACACAAAAGAAGAAGAGAACAGGATCCACAAAAATAGCCATCATTCACATGGCAGAGGGAGCACATATCTCCTGCTTGGTTAAGCTGGTATTTCATTCTACCTAAATTTTCACTCTCTGTGACCATCAGTTCATGAAAGTGCCAATCTGCTTGACGGGGGAAGAATGGGGCCCTCCCAGGAATATGGGCTTGATCTGAAGTTCAAGAAAAAGCACAGCTTTACCACTGTTTTCAACAGTGCCTGTGCAGAAATGAATACAAGAAAATGGTCTTGTTCACATTCCAGTACTGTAAGTGCCCAAAGCAGCAACAGGCTGTTGGTTTCTCTTTCACATACAGTTGCAAAGACTGAAGCATCTTTGGGTTTGTTTTTTTTTTTTAATTCCCTGTGGTGCTTGTGGCAATGGACTGGAGTGATTGCAGAAGTGTGCAGAGCAACCAGCTCCCTGGCCAAAAGCCAGCCAACTTGCATCCTCTCCAGTTACCAGATGGCAAGCATCAGGGAAATGATGTAGCTGCAAGAACTGCTGAGGTCAACAGCTGAAATCTGTTCTTTGTTGGGCTTTAAAGTATTTCCCTCCAGGCCCCAGACAAAAGTTGCCAAGGCAGATTGAAGTGAGAACACTTTAAGGGAACAGCATGTTGGGCACTAAAAGCCCAGCTCTGCAGGTGGAAGAGGATCTGAGCAGTGTGGCAGTGAGGGGGAAGAGCAGCAAGGGAAGGGAACAGCTGGTGCAGGTGTTCCTGCCAGAGCACCATGGACAGGAGCAAAAGCTGTATCACTAAGGTAGGAGTTGTTCTGCATCAAAACCAAAGAAAGAAGGGACAGTTTCCTGATTTCTGACTATGCATAACCAAAATATCTCAAGAACTCCTTCAAAATTTCACCCACAAACCTATGAAATATGATCATCGGTGATTTCATAGGATTTCCATCATTGTCAGGGAAAGCTATGCCAAAAAGTTTTTTTGGAAAGACAGTGTAAATATAGCAGAATTTAAACTTAAGGCAGAAAAGTAATTCAAATGCAAACACTGTCTCCTCAACTAATCCTGCTCAGAAATCTTTTCTTATAATGAGAAAAAAATGCATGTTAAATCCTCTCCTGTTTAGAGTGATAACATTTTGGAAGTTGTTACTGTACAGATTACATCCAAACAGCACTTAAAATATGGCAGAAATTTTAATAAGTATCTATTAGCTTGATTTAAAATCACAGTGAAAAGGCATTCAAGGGTCACATATCAGGCAGTGTTGTTTCTACTCTCAGAAGGAAGTTTTCTCATCTGCAGAACCTGAAGTTCTCCTCCTCTTTCTTGAGCAAGATCATCTATGGGCAAACCAGGGTCCAGAAAGTCACCATCAAAATCAAATGGCAGCTTTATTCCTCTCCTCACTGCAAATCACATCAACTCTTGACGCCTCACTTTACTTGCCAATAACACTTTAGGGTGAAAGGACAAACCAACATGGGTTCATCAGTTACCAGTCAAGAAAAAATTCTGTAATCAGTGAGTCCGAAGTTCTACAAACCACAAGCTCTAGGCGTGTCCCAAAGGAGATTCAATTTGAGTCAAAGTTGCTCCTACAAATCAGAATTCATGCCGGGAGTCTTTTGTCTTAATGCCGTGTGTTTGGAAACAGGTGGGATTTTTTAATTGTAACAGCAATCATAAGACAAAAAAGAAAAAAACATATTGAAGGAAAACTTGCTTTTGAATATAACAGTGGCAATAAAAACATTTCATTTGGTCCAGTAAATTTAGCATCCAAAAAAGAAACTTTAAGTCTACCTCTTTTTTTTTATTTTTTTAATGCTGAACTTGCATGGAC
>VZTR01025961.1:311286-330112 GCA_013400775.1 Chaetops frenatus
CTCTCCTCTCCTCTTGACTGCTCCCATCAGAGTGCAATGTGAACGCCTTCTAACCACGCATTAAATGGTGCCTCCAGGTGCTGTCATACCTGGTTTGCTGTCTTCCTTATCATCTCCCCAAGGCAAGATGGGTATCTGCGGTGTTTTTTTTAGATATACCTGCTGCTCTGTGTTTATACTAGATTAGACAGATTGAAGAAATGCATGTGATGCTCACAGTAGATGACAACACATTGGTGTAATTCCAAATGTCATTTTAGTTGTTTAGTCTATTTATTTCAATACTTGTTTTTCACATGTTTTGTGGCTTTAACATCCTTGTCCCTAACACAAGCTGCTTCCTACTTCTTTTGCAGACTCCTGTATGAACTACATTTGTAATTATGTATTTAAAAATTGCTTGTCCTCCACAGTGCATTCCTGTCCCTACCACAAGTCAGTGTCCTCCTTGCAATTGTGAATGTTGGGGGTTTTTTTTAAAGTTACTTTTTAACATTGATATTTCTCTGTCCTGGCTTGTCCTACCCATATGCAAACAGTCAGCACAACCAAGAGGAACAGGGTGAACAGCTGGGCTGGGGGATGAAGTGGGAAATTATTCAGCTGCTTTCACTGCCAAAGCAAACACATTGTGTACCTGCACCATCAGCACATGGTAGTCAAGCTTTAAAAAAAGAAAGAAAAGAAAAAAAAAAGAAAAAAGGAACAAAGAAAACTCCCATGATACAGAAGATGTGTCATGCACAGTACAACATTTAGTAAGGGACAGCTACCCTCAGTCTGGTCCTGTGGTGAGATTTCTGCATGGTGAGCCCCTCACATGAGCTTCTGTGTCAGAAGAACATTTGCTGCTCTGGGGTACGTGGCAAAGGGTGTGTTTCCTGCACCCAGTCATTTGGTGTGAGATTAACAAAAGTTCCCTGTGTTGTGTTGCACCCTATAACCAATTATAGCCTCAGAGCCCAGGCTCTTAAATCCCAGATCTGAAAGGAGACAGAGGAAAAAAATCTCACGTTTTTGGTGAATAGCATAATGTCAAATTTCTTGTCCTAAGAGCTCTTTCTAAAATCTCACGCTTACATTGTCAGAAAAAAATGTCCTGGTAACACTGTCAGGGTGGTAGATGTTGTGGTACTCTGTCAGCCAGAGCAGGACAGCCAGTCCAAGTACTCCAGAGCAGTTATTCTAACACAGACTGCTTGTTACACTGAATTGATTCAGATAAGCTGTGCTGGCTTTAACAGGAATGCAGTTTCACCCATGCTTGGGGGATGCAGTGCTTTGACTTGAACTTGTTTAATTGCACTCATGCAAAACCTGTGCACAGGCAAGCCCTAAGATCCTCAATTCACAGTGACTTGTTTTTGACTCATGGCCACACTGAGAAAAGGCAAGACTGTGCTTGTTTAGTCAGCAGATGAAAGTTGTCATACTAGTAATACTATTATGGCAAGATTAGCAATGTGTGGAATTGTAATAATTAGTTAGCACACCAGCATATAAATAAAAAGACAAATTGCTGACAAAATGCTTTTTTGTATTTGTTGTAAGTAAAAGTTGAGAGGATGGGTGCTTTAAAAATAAGGAGGAGGTATGACAGCTTTTGTTTGACCTATGACACATCCCTTGGGATGAATACTATTTTCTTCAGGAGGATTTTGATAGAATTCCCATGTTGGTGCATTCTGTCTGTTTTATTATAATTTAGCCAAACATTCACAGGATATTAAATAACAATATATAGAGATTAAATCAGTTCTGGAAAACATATCAGCATTTTTCTGCAAAGCATTAAAAAGGATGTTCTTTATGAACTTGGCAAAAAAATCACAAAGCATTGAATAAATTCTTGTAATTTAGGTAAGGTGTGGGGGGGTGTTATTTCTCTCTGAATTTTTCTCTTTTTAAATGGAATTGAAGATCAAGAACTGCAATTGAAGATCAAGAAATGCACTTGGTAAGGTTCAGAAGAACTATCCTACCTCCTGCTTGGGGCAGATGAAGGGCATGGAGGGTACTTTGTCACACACAGAGCAGTTTTGCCCCAGTGCTGTGAGTGTGAGCTGCCCAGGGCTGTGTGTTGGAGGTGCAGCCCTCTCCTCCTGGCTTCAGCTGGCCCTGGAGCCTGTGCACCAGCACTGGCCTGCAGAGCATCTGCTCCCCTCTCCTGCTGGCAGACTTAATTTTAGCTCCAAGCCAAAGGACAACACAGAGGCCACATTTCCTTGTTTGTTGTTCCTGCATAAATATTCCTTTACACAGTATCTTGAAGAGTATTTTGGCCTCAACTGAGTGATTTGGCAGACAAATCAGGAGGTGTACATACCCAAGGACACAGAGTAGGGGCAGCAAGTGGAATCAAAACACAGCTGGTAAACAACGTGTACTCCTCCCAATGAAAGTGACAACAATGACTCCCAATGAAACACAACAAGGTTTCTACCAGGACAAGGGAATTGGATGGCAGATGGGAATTTCAGTATCATGACCACACACACACAGCTCTTCCAGGAAACCACACTGCCCATGAAATGGCTCAGATGGGATGGGCCCTTTGTTGTAAACTATGCCTGTGCCCGATGCATTGCATGGTTAATCTGCTCCAGTCTGATGACTGCCTCCAGTGGGATGGGCTTTCTGCAAACTTGCAAATGAGTTTCCAAGTTACATGTCCCAGAAAGTCTATCTGTCATGTCCCCACAAGATCTGCAGGTGCTTCCTACCAAAGGCACACAGGGCTGTACACAACTACAAGCACAAATCATATGTACATTTTTTGTGTCTATTTTAAAAGTAAGCAGACTCCAGAATCACCTTCAAGGAAACAGTATGATGAAGAATTTGAGCACCATGTGGTAAATGTCTCTGGGATGAATATTATATTGTAAAGATGCTGTAATTTTTATGAGTTTGCCATTATTGACTTGGTTGTAAGGAGTTAAATCAGAAGCAGGTAATTAGAGGGGGAAAATATTGGGAAAGGCAACAATGGCAAGGCAAGGAGGGGTTCAGCCAATATACCGTAAGCCCATTGCAAAACAGCAGTGAGATGGGGAATGCCCTGGTGGGTGCCTGGCTGGTGAGAACCCAGATCTGAAGCTAGGACTAAAGAGGAGACCAAAAGTTGAAAGGTGCTGATCTGCCAAAGAAGCCAGGTGGAAGGTGTGTGTATCTGTGTGTGTGTGTGTGTGTGTGTGTGTGTGTGTGTGTGTAAGGGAAACTGTCAACACCACCTGGATGAAACACCCATAATAAAGGGTGACTTTGAGCTCAAGAATGAGAGCAGCCAAACCAAAACCTGCAGTTAATGGGGAAATGTATGCATGGGCTTCACTCTCTTCATCCCCTCTTCTGCTCTTCACCTCCGTTCAGATGAATAAACAGTGTTTTATTTCAGTGAATTGGTGTTTGGATGACTTGTCTGGCAACCATCTCCCTTCCTTTCTTACACATTTGGGTCAAGTCTTGGCTGGATTCCTGTGTCCTGTCTGCAGCCAGGGGAGGGGAGCTAGAGTCTGAGGTGTGAGGCAGCTCCCCCTTCACCATGGCTGGCACGAGAGCCCCTGAGCCATTCCCTGGTGGTACCCACCACATGCCACCAGCTGCTGGAGGAACCTGGGCAGCAGGCCCAGGCCAGACAATTAAAGCTAAACGAGATATCATCTGCCCTTGGCATCAGCCAGACTCACCATAGACAGAGGCTGCAAGGTGCCCAGAAGAGCTGAGACTGTTGGATCAACAGACCTGGTAATGGTTGTGGGCAGGAAAGGCTGGAGAGTGCCCCAAAGGCACAGATTTACCCCAGTTAGTGCTCCTAAATAGAGGCACTTGTGACGTAGGAATATCCCTGCATACACCTTCTTCTTGGGCCTTGGCTGCTTTTAGGAGAAATTAGTGACTGTTTGGAAACACACACTAAACCATGAGCCAATAAATGTGGTGGGTTTTTTCCTACCAGATTATTTTGCAGTGGTTTTGAGTACACAAATAAATGCTACGTGAATCCTGAGTAACTTTGGTGCTGCCTGCAGTGAAGTGATTAAATTCACTCTCATCATCTTTGTTTAAATGATTGTGACACCATAATCAAATATCTAGAAATGATTCATGCCAATTTAAATTGGTGTATTAGGAAAGCACCACAGTTTCCAAGCACAAATGTGTCAGGCGGATGCATTTGAAATAAAAATACGTTGCAATGTGAGGTAGTGGCTTATACAGTATAATAATAAAAACAAGTAATATAAAGCAATTCAAGACTAATAATTCTTAAAAGATTCTCAAGATTCCTCCTGGACACAATCACTGTAATCAAACTGCTCACTGGTGGCACTGCCTTTTCTTGGGTTCAGCTCAGCTGCTCCCACAACAGGGCTTGGTTATGTGTGTCCTGCAGCATGAATGAACAGAGGCATTTTGAATTGAGATCCACATTCCTGAGAACTGGTTTTATCATCAGGACCCACCGATGTGCCAGCCTGATTGCCCCAGCCACATCTCTCACATACTCCTTTCATACCTTGTGTACAACCAGTGATTCTTGGCAGAATCAGTGCTGTCAGACTCAACTGGTAATGCCAGAAATCATGTCCCACCAGAAAGCATCTGAAAATACAAGGACCTTTTGAACTCAGCTTGCCTGCAGGGGGTTGAATTCCTTACACATCACATGTGATGGCAAAACCAATTCTAACTGAATTGCTGAAGTACAGACACAGTGACATTTAAGAACCACCAGACACATTAATAATTGCATTTGGAGACCGGCAATTTTACTCTGCACTCCACCCAAGAAACTGGAACAGCACTATTTGCAGTCATGATTATTCTTAGCTAAGTTGCCATGGAACAAAGCCTGGTTAATCCTAATGGACTGATTCAGGAACAATCTCTCTTTCTAATCTTATTGCCTAACTCTCTATCACTCCCATTAGGTTAGTATTTGTTCAAGACGTCAGAGCAGCAAGATTTTCAAGGAGTCGTCACTTCACTATGTAGAGTGGTAGCAGCACCACAGTCCTCTCACTAAGAATAATAAAGGATGTTTTTGTTTCTCTTTGAAGGAAGCAGGCTAAAGAATTTTTCCTTCCAGAAGCAGATCAAATCTCGTTGAATTTTCCTTGAATTCATAGGGTTTAGTACACATGAGTTCATGTGTTCTTTGAGCCATGGAAATGACAAACATTTGGTCAGTGACACCTCTGCCAGAAAAATGAATGTTTCAGGGAATGTTTCGGGAAATAAGACAGACGTGCTGTTAAAAGAAGTTATTGTACTTTGCCATTTTTCTGATGCCAGATTCACAGCCACCTTTCTTCTATCACCTCAGCAATAGTCTGGCCTCTTCTATTTGCTGATAGTAATACATAACTGATTTCAATACATAATTGATTTCAAATACCTCACAAGCCTCCTGGAAACCAGTCAAGAAATGCATGTGCTAGCATCCCCTAGGGAATGCAGGCAGCCCAGCAGTACAGGAGGAGACTGTGATAAATGGCCTCGTGTTGCAATCACATTCATAGGGGAGAAGCTCATGCAATGTCCAGTCCCTCAGTTCCTCCAGACTCTGTTATACAAGTTGCAAGACTCTCAAGGTAGCTGACTCATATATTGTGACATAGTTCTTAGCAATGAGGTGTGTGCAGAAGTACCATGGGGAGAGGTGAATTCTTCATGGGTTTTTTGAGAATTGATAGATCAGAAATTAAATCACAGTCAGGTAGTGGAAAGGAAATACTGGAAAAAAGAATGCTATTCATGTTTGCAATATGCCTCATGCAGAAGCACACAGATCTTCTTTAATAAATCTCTGGAAAAACCCATGCAAGCTCTCTGCTCGCAGAGCTAAGCTTGCAGTGATTAAAGCCACAGCAATATTTTCTTTACAAGAAATAACACCATAAGGTCACTGCAGACATCACCACTCTGCTCAGGGTTATGGAGAATAAGGTAATTTAATTTTAAAGTGCCTTGTCACTGGAATAAATTTGAGAAAGATATTAAAACCAGCCCTGACCTGAATATAGAGGTATCCAAAGCAAATAAGAGTTTTGATGAAACAGATGGTAACCATAATTAACTTTGGCATTTTCTGCCATAAACCACATAGTTTTAACTCAATTAGTTGCCCTTGTTTTCTTTTTCTTCTTTTTTTAATTAAACAAACCCACTTCCATCTAATCAGCACCGAGTTTATAGCCAAACAACAAAATAGCCAGTCTCAAGAAATGTGGATAGGACACAGCCCAGGCCAACAGCCATCAAAGGCTCCAGTGCCTGCTTTCTCTTGGCCAGAAGGTTGTGGAGCTGCTGTGCCAGAGCCTGGCAGGAGCCCTGCCCTGGGCTGGGATCATATCTGTTTGTTTACACAAAATGTAAAAAACCCATTCTGCAGCTGCTGCAAAGCAATGTGAACTATGCTGCGCAAGCCAGGGGCGGTGGGTTAATTTTCTGTTATTTATCAGCAAAACTGGAATCTTCACTTCAGCTATTTGCACATAAATGCTGACATAAACCAGTTCAGATAAATTGCTCAGATTCTGTTGTAAATACGTAGGTATTTGAATCTTCCCTTGTTCATTCGAAACCACATTGAAGGCTATGCCAGCAATCCTACTTACGACCATTCATCTTATTTTGTCAGTTCATCTTGCAGTGGGAGACCATTACTCAAAAGGAGCATTTGTACCCAAGTGATGTGACCATCTCTGGTGATCATTTTAATACAATCAAAACATCCCTACAACTTTACTTGGATTTCTTTAGTACAAAGCTAAATTTCAAAAAATTTCTCACTGACAGCATGGAAAGATCAAATTATGAAAGGCTTTTGACTTTTTTGTCTCTGATGTTTTTTGCAACACTTAAGAGTGGATGCGTGCCACAGAAGTCTGAAATTGACTATGAAATTGAGGGAATTAAGGATTTCTGATATTTTTTTACTGTAAATGAAGCAGGAAGATTCCCATGGCCAAGGCAGTATGTTTGTATTTTCTACCATTTCCAACAACATTATGACCATGTCAAGGCCAAGATCGTCATTTGGCTTATTCAGTTTCATTATTGCCTGGAGTAATGAGTGCAGAGAGAAAAAATGCTGGAGATGGCCCAGACCACAGCAAGTCAATGCAAAATGATGAAGGACAGACATTTCAGGGCTTGTTTGTATTTTGTATCTGCAAACTGCTTTTACCTCTGTAAGTCAAGTTGTGCACAGCCTCACTGAGGCAATATTCCCTAGGATTTCAAGGGGAAATGTAACTACAGATGGGCAGGCTGCTTCTGAAGGCAATGTCTCAGAGCAAAGTGATAACAGAGAATCATAGAATGGTTTGTGTTGAAGGAACCTCAAAGATGATCTCATGACAACCCCCCTACCATGGACACCTTCCACTAGGACAGGTTGCTCAAAGATCCATCCAACCTGGCCTTGAACAAATCCAGGATGGGGCATCCTCAACTCCTCTGGGCAACCTGTACCAGTGCCTCACCTCCCTCACAGTCAAGAACTTCTCCCTTATATCTAGGATATAAAAAATATCTAAATAAATATGTTTCCAAGATGATGACAGCAAGATAGTCTCTGTCTTGCTGTGCATCAATAACAAATAAGTGCTGTCAGTGCTGTAAGTGGAAACATACTAAACCCAGCCAGTGCTACCACTGCCTTGCAGGCAGATTTCCTATGATACCACCAGCTACACCTGGATTCCTATTTTCAGATTTCTTAGTTGGAGACTATCCCCTCTCTGCTCAAACCTGGGGGAGATTAACTTGCATCTAAATGTGGTTTCTCACATTTCTTCTGTTTTCCAACTCACTAGTTCCCTCCAGTGTATTTCTATGTGACTCTGAATCACTGAGTGATTTCTGTGTGTCCTTCTCAGTGTAAGCTTTGGGTGAGGAACTGTGCTGGTGTCTTCCACAAAAGCAGTGGAAGCTGCAACTGCTGTGAGCAAGACTTGAGGGGACTGCTCGTGGCCCTGCTTCATCCCCTCATCTTCTGGCAGTCAACAGGTCTGAGATTTTTAAGCCCCCTTGTCAGCCTTCAGACTGTCTCTCTTGTGTGCACCAGCTGCTGTGGACTGCGCTGAAATCCTCTTTGCACTTCCAGAGCTTATGCCCAGCACAGGGCCTCAGCACAGCAGGCTGGCACTGGGGGGCTTTGAGCACAGCCCAGCACTCCATGGAGAGGGCACTTCTCTTCTGAAACTCCCTCAGAGCTTTCTCTTACCAAGAAGAGAGGAGTAGCGGCCTAAAGAACAAAAGAGAGGTCATTTTCTGGTGCTTACATAAATGTTTTGAGCACCTTTGTAAATAATGCATGTGCTAAGGGAATGGGAATACTGCACAGCGGGGAGAGGTGTCAAAAGAAACTAACAAGTGCTTTAAAACAAAAGACTCGGGATATAGTGATGAAGAAATCAGTCACAAGAGGGCCAAAATTAATTCACCAGAGCAAGGAAAAAAGCCCAGAGCCATTTCTAAACCAGTCGTTGGTGTATTATTATTATTATTATTGTGTGTGTGTGTATTTAGCATGTTTAAAGCCGATCTGCTCATAAATTGCTCTGTAGCTCCCTCTAATGACAACTTTACCAAAGCTGGGCTCCAGGAGGCAGAGAACAATAAAACTTCTGTGCTCTTGACGTAGCACAGAATCGTACTGAATCACTGAATAGTTTGGATTGGAAGGGGCCTTAAAAATCCCCAAGTTCCAACCCTTCTGCCGTGGGCAGGGACATCTTCCACTACACCAGCCCCACCCAGCTGGCCTTGAACCGTTCCAGGGACAGGGCATGTACAACTTCTTAGGACAAGGGATCAAAAAATAAAAAATGGCTGATACAGTCAATCCTCAGCCAGATTTTTTTGCAGCTACAATGGAGGTACTGCCTAATCAAGAAATGTGTTACTTATCCCAGAGCAAATTAAAATAATGTTAGAACAAGAAGACTAAAATAATAATTACATGATTTAGCTATGCACAAATAGCAATGTCAGAGCATAGGATAAGTTAAAATATGACAGCATCCATACTGAATTAGTTAATTATAGAAGTCTGCATGTTACAATTCAATTAGAAGCCACAATTCCTCTTGTGTAGATTAAAATGTACACGAAACCTTGCAACACATCAGTGAGAATTTCCACGCTAATATTTTCTAACACTCCTATAGTCACTGTGTACACCCTGGAGATCAGCACAGTCCAAAGGGGGTAAAGTCTGTTCAGTTTCTAGTTCTGAAAATTGTTTCAGTTGTGAGATCTTCAGGAAGTCAGATATGAGAGAAAGCTGTAACAAAACAATCTCTTATATGTGAACAAGTGATACTAGTAAAAGCCATGCTGTATTTGCACGTACATACCCCTTTCTGTCCAATGCATATTTCTCTCACATGCATACCAGGAACATTTAGTTTATTTAAGGGTTTGTTTGTGTCAACTCCAACCTGCCTTTAGCCACAGCAATTCTAATTTTTTTTAAGAGAAGGTAATATTCCATACTGTCACTTATTTTTAATGCTGACTTTGAAATAAAGACACTTGTTTCAGAGTACAGAGGAAGAGTCTTAATGGACAATAGGTTGGGTACTGAGCAGAATAGCATCTGGAAACAAGAGGGAAACAATATTTTACAGTTCATTGGGTATAATTCCCACATAAATAATTGATTTATGCAGAAAAAAAAACCTTTAAGAAAACCATTTAACATTCTAATACACATTGATTTGCCTCACAGTGAGGTAGAAAGCATTTCATTTAACAGGGAGGTCTGTAGCTCAGCTGAGACAAGTCCCAGAGTGCTCAGTGGCAGGGTCTTGGAAGCAACCTGAGGTGACATGTAGTGAAGGATGCATTCAGACAGGAATATTTTGGTCCACATAGACTACATGTAGAATCACTGAATTATAGAACTCTTTAGGTTGGAAAGGTGTCCGAGTTCATCAAGCCCAACTGTTAATGTAGCCTTGCAAGGTCCACCACTAAATCATGACCCCATGTGCCACATCTATGTGTCTTTTAAATACCTTCAGGATGCTGACTCCCTGAGCTGCCTGCTCTAGTCTGTCTGGCTTGACACTCCTTTTGGTGAAGAAATTTTTCCTACTATGTGAATGCTCTTTTGCTAAGAAACATGTAATTACTACCTACCATTCACTCCCATGTGACTTTTTTGCCCCTTTTGGATGTTAACACCCCATTTGCACCATAGTGGGATGCTTCATTTAACCATAAATGTAGTCAGTTAGAAATATTTCTGGTTTTGAAAAAAAAAATTATAGTCAAGACATTTTAAGAGACTAATTTCTGCTTTAGAAATCACATGGGTGAACAGTTCAACCAACAGAGACTAAGGAACAGAGCACAGACAAAAGGAGTCAGGCAGCTGAGAGCAGTAACCCCTTAAGCCAAAGCCACAGCAGAAAGGTCACTACATTATCTCTTTAGTGCACATATGGTCCTCATGTAAAAAGCTTCTGTCCCATCTGTGAGGTTGCTGTACCAATATGTGTTAATGACATGCTGAGACATCATTTTAACTGCAGAGCTGATTTTCTCCAAACTCCTCATTTGGTCATTACCAGCTCTCCTCTTCTCCAAAATAAAACAGCACGGGGTATCACTGAGCCAATTCAGGTCTGTAGCAACTGCATTGACAAGTCTTTATAATGCTACATATTTGGAAGCTCTACAGAACGAGAACAGAAGTAGCTGTAAGATTTTTTCAATGCACATCCCTCTGCTTTCCTTTAATTTTCAAAGATTCTGGCCTTAGAGTCAATATAAGTATTAACATTTACAGAATGCCAGCGATAGCCAAAGCATTCACCTTCAACATGTTTTTATCATTTTTTATCAGAAGTATAGAAATTTAATATTTGCCATCAGGGAAAATCTGGACCATCCTTCTGAACTTTTCTGAACATGGGTGCAGCATTTGTTATCCTCCAAAGACAGGGAGGCTGCCTTGTGTGTCAGCCAATTCTCACAACACTGCTAGGGTGCCACGGATGTGTGGGAGTTGAGTTCTCTCGAGTCATTCCTGACTCAACCCTCTCTGATGGTACCTCTTCCACTGCTTCCACCCTTTGACTAAACAGAGGCCTGTGAGACTTTGCTGGTGAGGAAAAGACACAGGTGGCACTGAGTACCTCAGCATTTCGTGTGTCTGCAGCCAACAACCCACCCACCCCACTCGGTTACAGTCCTACATTTTCTTTGCTCAAGTTTTTTCCTCTAATGCAGCAGTAAGTATTGGCTTTGCATGGCCAGCTTTGGGAGCAGGGGGCTATGGGGAGGGGGGTCTTCTGTGCGAAGCTGCCAGAAACTTCACCCTCTTATGTCTGTGAACATCGAATTATTTCTATCTAGAAGTACATAGCATGGATGCTGTAACTGATAAAACTTCTAGTCTTCTGCAAAGTCAGGATGACATATACCTATGTTAAGTAACCTTTTCTTAATGCAAGTATTTAATTTTCCTCATTAGGTTTAAATGATTTATTTTTCTTTTTACTTTTAAAATGCTGAGGTTTGGGAGTTACTTAAAAGGAATTGTTTTTCCTCAATATGTTTCAAGTTCTAAGACTGTGCGTGGAGGGAGAATAAGGAATAAAACTAAATGCTGAGTGTACAAAAACAACTGTTTTTAATTTTTTCTTCAGCAGCACTGGAGAAAGCCTCTGGGAATTAATGCCTGCCTTTCCACTGAGTTTCACTTAAACTTTGGAGTTGGAGGTTTTGGGTTTCAGAAGGTTGTACACTTTGATGAGTCAATATTAGTATAAGCATTTGAGACAGGGAATCAGAACATCTGGTTTTGATACCTGTACAAACCTCTGTTGCAGTCAGGGAGTGTCTAGGTACAATGAGGGCTACCCTGCAGCTTCAACAAAACAGCAAGTCTCAGCTACAACACTAAGGCTAAGCTCAGCTAATGAAACACTGTAACTACACACAGTTTTATGCATTTTGTTGGGGGTTAGTACTTGTGGCTTTGACACTCTTTCACGAGGTATGAGGAAAATCTTGCCTGAGCATTCAGTTAAGACAGACTAAAAAGGTAGAGAGGCAGTGAAAGAAAATACCAATCCAGCAGACAACTGACAGATAAGAGGCAGATGTGAGAAATAATGCAACTGAGTTGTCAGGACAATCGATAAGCAACTTAGCCAGCATGTCTGCAATTGAGGGTGTAGTTTCAGAGTTAACATAAACCCATCTGAACTCACTGTCCCTTCTGCCCTTGGCCCTCACACCTATTTCCACTGCATCAGTACTTGCAGCTGCAGGGCAAGTCAGAGTGACAGACCAACTCCACAACAGGAGGAAAAAACAACAAGTTCCCAGCAGAATCTGTAACCTGATTTGTGTCACCCCAAGGCTGTATAAGAGCCAAGTGGGTAGAGGAAAAAACGGTCAGAACACACTGCCAGGGAAGGGAGAAGACAGGACCACCCAGAGAAAGCTTGCAGCTATACTGCCATGAGCTGACCATGCAATGACATGATCAGTTCTTTTTGAAGTGGAGATGGTAACATTTCTGGGGGGGCAGAAGGAAAGAAAGAAGGAAGGAAGGGAGGAAAGGAAGAAGGAAAGGAGAGGAGAAGGAGAGGAGAAGGAGAGCAGAAGGAGAGGAGAAGGAGAGGAGAAGGAGAGGAGAAGGAGAGGAGGAGGAGAGGAGAAGGAGAGGAGAAGGAGAGGAGAAGGAGAGGAGAAGGAGAGGAGAAGGAGAAGGAGAGGAGAAGGAGAGGAGGAAGGAAAGCCCTACTCTTTCGATTGTACAGCCCAGAAGAAATACCTGGTCAAGAATGTCAGACAATATAAACTAGCAAGAATTCCTTTGACTTGACTTCTACTAAATGAACTAAAATTTAATATTTGTTTATAGAATCTTCCTCAAAATAGACAATTGTGAAGCACACAATTCTTATTTTAAAACACTAAATCCTAAATAGTCTTCAGGGTTTTGGGTTTTTTTACACAATTTATTTACTCAATGTAAGACCAATCAGTACCATTATGTATTCATATTCTAATGGTAACATTCCATATGATTTCTCTGATTTAGAGATAAGCAACATACTGATATACCACAACAACTACTTAGATACTCTTAGCTATGCTGAAGATAAAATATTACTGAAACTAACAATTCTTGCAAGAATCTATCCCCAAATATCAAATGCAATGAAGTTGTAACCTGTGACAAAAACGGCCTCTTCTGAAAAACACCTCCAAATTCTCTACAGAAGACTACTTTTAGTTTGATTGGATGAATGCTAGTGAAAATGCACTTTAAAACCATGACAGGACATTCCATACAACTAACTACTTTTTGCCATAAAAAGATGAAGGTAAGTTTATATTGCACATATGGCCACAGGTAACATCCTTCTATAACTACATCTGCTCGTGTTTCTTATTATTTCCATTTTGTACTTTCCCTCAAGCATTATTCACTTACAGGACTGAAACCAGGGTGCTTCCAAGAGTACACAGCAAAGATTCCTCCCCAAGGATAGGGATCATTTAAAAGGAGCTGCCTAAAAGTTATACAGAAGCATTTTCTCAATCATATGTAGCATCTATTAATGTAACAGCCTTTAAAAGTTAGAGAAGCTGAATATTCAGAGTATTATACCCAAGTATATATTGAAGACATGCTGCAAAGTCAGGAAATTATTTCACTATGCTGACTTTCATTAATACATATTATTTGCCACTGCAAGAAATAATACTTGCTAACACCTGGGAAGTAAGGAATGAGTGCATTATTCTGTGCTGTCCTGAATGAGTCACTTTAACTGGCTTTTAGTTAACACCACTCTTTCTACACTGAACTGCAGGCATAGGACACACACAGTAAGTCACATAATGCATTTGAATTATTCATATAGACATGGTAGTAAGGCAACTCCTTCACTTAATAAACAGCACTAAGAAGTCACCTGAGTGTAGAGCTTTAAATACCTTTGCCGTTCCTTACAGAAATCCTCTTGAAAGACAACAGAGATAAAAGTACAAGCTTCAATCAAACCAATCTGAAACTCTTTGGCTGGAGCTTACACTTGGAGACTTTTTTATTATTATTAATTTAACACTTGTTCTTGTTTTCCTTCATTTACATCTGACATGTTTTTCTGAAAGACATAGGGAATTTAGACTAACCTTGCTTAGTGATGACTGAGGTTGATAACTGAGGAGTTGAAGCATTCAAAGCAGACCTCCTGGGTGATTTTGTATCTCGTTGCCAAAGATACTTGAAAGATACTACACGGAACATGAAAGGTTATGTTTTCAATTTGAACAAAAAAAAAAAAATATGGCCAACACCAGGTTGGGTTTCTTTTTATTGTTAAAACATTAAAGCATAACATTTCACCAAATACAGGAAATTTAGGGGTTGTCTGACATTACAAACATCTGGATCATCAAGAGAAAGTGTAGAGCTATACATAGTCTGACGTTAATCTATCAATTTAATGTATATTAGTATATGATTAAAACATGGCCAAAATACAGAATCACAAAATAAGTACCTTAATGCTTCTAAATCTGAGACAAGTCAGAGAACTGAGTGCAATAAATTTCCAGCAAATGTCTATACACTCAATTACAACCTCAGGGCAGAATTATTCCAGGAATATTGGTAGTTCCTCATATTCTGGCTCATTCACATTCAATTTCATGAGAATTTTGATTTGAGAACTTGATAAAAACATTTTTAAAAATACAACATTTAACAAATGTGAAAAAAGAAGTTGTCTTCACAGGAAAATATGGATTGCTTGCCACTCCAGTCCTTAATTGCCTATATGTTTTACAAATCTTTACAAAACTAATTTGTATCCATTTTGGTTTCAAAAACATAGTACATCTGAAAAATAAAATATGACTCTACTGATGGGTAATACAAAGACATGAACACGCATTTAAAATTACTTTCAAAAGTAAATCTTTTCAGTAATACAGCTATAAGACAAGTTAAACATAGTACAATAAACCATGCATCTTCTGACTTGTCAGATCAGCTAAACTACTTGGTTAACATACAGTAACACTTTTGAACACTTTGTAAATTCAGCTTTTCTAGCACAAGGAAAAAAAAAACAGATTAAATTTGTTCTTCAAGTGGTTCAAGGTTGTCCAAGTGTTTTTTAGGTGTATCATCACTATGACGGCTTTGGCAATGGGTTAAATGTTTCTTAAAGCCTCGGGGAAAATTTGATTCAAAATTACAACGGGGACACTTCAACAAACTTTGACCATGAGCAGCAACATGATTTTTAAGAAGAGACTCCAAGAGAAAAGCTTTGCCACATATTTTACATTTGTATGGGCTTGGAACATTATGCTTGTTAACTAAATGGTGCAAGACAGCACCTTTTTTCATTGCACGACAGCAACAAATTTTGCAGTAATACTTTCCCTTGCCACGCTTCATGTATTTTGCTATTTCTTCCTCAGAGATGAAAGCCTCTTTCTCTTCAGTAAACTGAAGCACACACTGTGGCTGCGTGGGAGTAGTTACATCCATTTTGCTCTCTTTGCTGTAATCAGATGATTCCATATCATACTGCTCTTGGTCACTGTTGGATTCTTGTTCCTTTATCTCCATTGAGTCCACTGCTGTTTTTCCACACTCACTATTTAGTTCAGAATCTGAGTTCTCCTGGTTTTCCTTCTTGGGCTTCTTTTTTGGGCATGAATATAACATGTGTTCAGGTGATTCTTTGGCTAATATTGATTGTTCATCCTGTGAGAATAAATCATCCAGTGGTTTCTGATCATCTAAACTGTGAGAGAGAAAGTCACTCTCACCAGACTCACTAGGTGTTTGGGGCTCGGAGAAAAAGCCCAACACAGGCTTGTGAGGCTCGGAAAACAGGATGTTCTTCTGGATTTCAGAAGGTACAGTAGTTTCAGCATGTCTCTGGACATCAGAGGATAGAGCAGCAGCAGGCTTCTGCACCTCAGAAAATACAGCATGCTTTTGAACATCGGGGGAAACAGCAGATTTCTGGCAGTCTGTGAAAACAGCTTGCTTGAGCGCCTCAGGAGAAACAGGAATGGGTTTCTGGGACTCAGTAAAGAGGTCATGTTTCTGAACTTCAGGAGATGTGGATTTCTGAGACTCTAGACAGGAAGTAGACTCCTGAACTTCAGAGGAAATGGAAGTGAGTTTTTGGGTTTCAGAAAATAGGGCATGCTTCTGGACTTCAGAAGAAACAAGAGTGGATTTTTGGGCTTCAGAACACAGAACTTGTTTTTGACCTTCAGTAGAAACAGCAGAAGTAGATGACTGATTCTGGGGCTCAGAAAAGACAGCACGTTTCTGGACATCAGTAGGAGCAGTAGGATTAGATTTACGAGTCTCTGGGAACAACACTCTTTTCCGAGGTTCAGGGAAATGAGCCCGTTTCTGAATCTCAGATGAAGCAGCAGAGGTGGTTTTCTGAGTTTCAGAAAAATACATAGATTTCCGTGACTCAGAGAGTTTCCAAGATTCAGGAGACACTGAAACACCAGGCTTACGGACCTCAGGAAAGAAAGAAGGCTTCCAAGAGTCAGAGGCTACAGTGTGACTAGACTTTCGAAGCTCAGGAGAAACAGGGGGAGAATGCTTCCATGTGTCAGGGGACAGAACAGGTTTCCAGCCTTCAGGGTAAACAGATGAGATGGGTTTCCAGGGCTCAGAAGAAACAAGAGTAGACTTCTGGGATTCAGAAAAGGACGTGGACTTACATGAATCAGAAACAACCCTCCTAGGTTCCGGCAACACGACTGAACCAGGCCTTCGGGACTCAGGGGCAGACCTCCGGGATTCTACAGACACCGACATGGCAGGCTTTGAAGTCCAGGGAGAAACTGTGGAAGACTTCTGCACTTCGTGAGGTGAAGACCTCCAGGGCTCGGGGGAAACAGCTGGACCAGGTCTCCATGACTCTGGCGAAACTGCAGAAGCAGGCCGCCGGGTTTCAGGAGAAGAAGCAGAAGCGGGCCTACGCATCTGAGAGGGATGCCTCCGTGGCTCCGGAGAGCCAGCTGGGGCATACCGCCGTGGTTCAGGGGACACTGCTGCAGGAGGTTTCTTTGGCTCTGGTGACACAGCTGGGGAGTATCTGCGGGGTTCTGGGGACACAGCGGGAGAATGGCGCCGGGGCTCTGGTGACATAGCAGGGGAATGCCGACGGGGCTCTGGAGACATTGCTGGGGAGTGCCGGCGGGGCTCCGGTGACACGGCTGGGGCTGGCTTCTGTGGGTCGGGGGACACGGCAGGAGATGGCTTCTGTGGGTCAGGAGACACAGCAGGAGATGGCTTCTGTGGGTCGGGGGACACAGCTGAGGCTAACTGCTCCGGATCAGGAGAAGTGGCCTGGGCTGACTTTTCTGGATCTGGGGACACAGTCTGGACTGGCTTCTCTGGCTCTGAGGAGGTCACCTGAGCAGACTTCTGGGGCTCTGGAGACACAGAAGATTTCTGACGCTTGGGGGAAACAACAGGTTCAGATTTGGGGAGTTCAGGAGAAAGGGCAGGTTTGTGTGACTCAGGGGAAAGCGTAGATTTCTGTGGCTCCAACGTGATGCTTTTTTTGGATGAATCTGAATCATCTTCTACCTGTTGCTCTTTCTGCTCTTCATTCCACTTCTCAGGTGCTGCATGCTGTGCTTTGATGTGATAATATACGTTGCAATACATCTTGCTGGTAAAGAAACATTTATGGCAGTGAAACAGTTTTGCACTTTTTTGATAAAATATAAGTTTACCCAAACCAGCAGCATCCATTTCATCACAATACTCTGGGTGAACGGTACCCATATGAATTTGTATGTTTTCATAGTCAGTTCCTCTGAAGCTGCAGTAGTCACACTCCAAGCGCTCTGTGGTTTTACGTAGTATCTGCAACATGTCCATTTTTCGATAGGCAGTAACAGTTTCCACAGCACTGCACCTTTTAAAGAGGAATTTTCAGTCCCTGAAACAAAGGAAAAAGATTTGTATCGTTATCTGTCCATGTTAATTTCTACTCTGTCATTCCTAAATAACCACATGGGCTTTTCCCTGCTCATTCCACACCCTCCTGCCCCACCCTTTTTTAGAAAGCATAACTTTTGCTTAGGTACTGACTACTTCATAGAGAAATCCAAACATAGGTGTCACCAACTCCTGAAAGTAATTTTGCATCAGTAAAACTTGAAAAAACAAAGCTTATATTTAACAGTAGGCCTTCCTACCTAGGTGAAAAACCTGGAAGCTAATGATAAAAAAAGAACCCAGGTGATGAAGAAAAAAGCTTGAATTTCATTTGATAAATGTTGTTTTCTCCATTGTCTTTTCTTCCCATATCTGATGTGCTTTTATTGACATTATACATGTAAACTGAAAACAAAAAGTACTTTGAAACACTGCCACTAAGAAAAGACCATTTAAAAAATGCATCTCCATCATCAAATTTCAAAACAAATCAGTAGTTTTTGATAAAGACCTGTTGTGGTTTAAAGGACAACAACTTTTTTTTTTCTCCTTCCTGGGGGGGTTCTTTGTTTTTCTACTTCCGCCGGGGCACAGTTTCCAGCAGAGGTGAGGAGCCCACGGATTGGCTAATTTTAAGATGGGCGCTTCGTGTGGCCACTTGAACATTAGGGGAGTCTTTGTGAAGCTTACATTTTTAGGAGTGGGAAGTTCAGAAGCCTCTTCGACTTCCGCCCGCGGGGAAGGTAACACCACATGCCCTGGCCGGCCGCTCTGGGCCTCAGGGCCTGGGGGGCCGTGCTGGGGCTGCGGCCGGGACCCTGCCGGTTTCCCCCCCCCCCC
>VZTR01025961.1:342674-375009 GCA_013400775.1 Chaetops frenatus
CTCGACTGTGGCCGAACACCACCCTGTTAACAAGACCATGTCCAGTCTTTCCTTAAATACCTCAAAGGGAGGGTGACTCCACCACCTCCCTCGGCAGCCCGTTCTAATAACCAGTCACCATTTGAGTGAAGAAATTCTTCCTAATGTCCAACCTAAAAATCCCTTGATGCAGTTTAAGACTGTGTCCTCTCATCCTGTCGCTGGTTGCCTGGGAGAAAAGCCTGACCCCCATCTGGCTACAGGCTCCTTTCAGGTGAATGTAGAGAGCGATAAAGTCTCCCCTGAGCCTCCTCACCTCCAGGCTAAACAGCCCCAACTCCCTCAGATGGTTCCTAGAGGCCACCCACTCTTCTTTGGACATGCTCCAGTCCTTTAATGTCCTTCCTGAATTGAGGGCCCCAGAAAGAGACAGATAATTCGAGATGTGGCCTCACCAGTGCCAAATAGGCCACACCTCAGGTACTGTGTCCAGTTCTGGACCCCTCAATTCAGGAATAGCTTTTTGTCTTTTGGTTTTTGCAGTGCTTTTTGTCTGGTCTGGAAAGAATGACAGACTCACAGAATCACAGAAGCAATTAAGTTGGAAAAGACCTCTGAGATCATCAACTCCGACCTATGATGGAACAGCACCATGCCACCCAGACCACAGCACTAGGTGTCATGTCCAGTTTTTCCTTAACTCCAGGGACAGTGATTCCCTGGAGCTCCTTAAAGAAAGACTCTCTGGAGCCTGAGGGGCATTTTGTTAGGACAAAAGGTGTGGATAACCCAGGTTCTTGTTACTAGATCCCTTGGGGCACATTGGTGTGAAACAACACTGAATGATCAGTATTCGTAAATAAGCAATGTGGGGTTTATTATAGAACAACTTGGTTGCAAAGGAAAACAGGTATGGAGCTGTTTTGGTGGNAAGGAAGGAAGGAAGGAAGGAAGGAAGGAAGGAAGGAAGGAAGGAAGGAAGGAAGGAAGGAAGAGTGTGAGGATCTCACCACCCTAAGTCTCACAACAAGACTTGGTTGCTGTACAGTCTTGGTCAAAGTTATGGTCGAGTGGTGAGGGAAGTCCTGAAGAAATGATGGGGAGAAATCGGCGGAACACACAATCTCTTGGATTTGTATTCACTCTGGTTCAGGTGAACATAAGTCAGATACCTCCTCAGGATGAGGGAGCTTGATGTAATAATGCAGATCATGGGACAATCTGGGAGTCCTCGACACCTTCTAATACAACACAGCTGTCCATCCTAGCAGTGCAGTTGAGTCAGTTATGCCCCATTATGTCCCATCAGCAGAGATGAACATGCTCAGGTCACACGTGAATTCCCTGGTACTTCCTGGGAAAAGGATGGGGAGCCCCACAATGAAGTGGTTTGTGTAAGGAAGCACAATTTAGCACGACAAGGGGCACAATCCATCTCCACAGGATCCAGCTCCTATCTCACTCACAGCCCATCATTCACCCTGTGCCTTATCAGATCAGAGGTTGAGCCATTACACAACTAAAAGTTCACCTACTCCATCTCAACCAAGCATCCTGGCATCTCCACAAAAGGGGGAATCTTTTGAGTCATTGTCTCTTAATAGTTCAGTCTCTCACATGTCCCCATGGTCCCCATGGCTCTCTACATCTTCCAGAGAAGGAAAAGTGGAGGGAAAGATGTGAAGCTTTTCTCCCTGGTACTCACTGAGAGGACATGTGGGAACCACTCAGAGCTCCTTCAGGGAAGGTTCAGGCTGGACATTTGGCATCATTTCCTTACCAAGAGGGTGGTCTCTGTGTCAGGCAGTGATCTGATTTAGCAGTGATCTGTTGCATCCCTTGACTGCTTGGATAGAAGCAGTATTTTTCACTGGTTGTATCTAAGTTTTCAACAAAATCAATCCTACACATGCTCTGAAAATGTAGTGGAAATGTAGGGATTTACAATTACTGATTGATGAGTAATTTCTGTCTTTAGTCCATATCTAGATGTCATGGAGAATTCTAGCACTGCCAGCTAGATACCTTCCTGGTCTTCTGTGTAGTCATGTCCCAGGCTCACATCTCTTTGACTACAGGTCGTTCAGGTATTCATCATTGGGGGTTGTGGTTTTCCCATGACTGACAAAAACCAACCAGTTGTTTCCATCCAAGTCTTCAGCTGAGAGCACTCTTGCTACGCATGTCCCTTGTACTTGCATTTTATCTGCTTTTTGTTACTCAAAATGCTGACTCCTGCTTTGTTCATTCATGGAAATAGTGTGTAAAGTCAACCCAAGGCCAGCTAATAACCTGTCGTTCTCAATTGATCCTGAGCTTTTCATCTCTTTCTGGTTTGCCAGTGCTTTCACCCATCTTACAGTTTTTGAAATAATTTCCAGCTTCTGTAGTTAATATAATAATTTCCATTGAGAATGTAGTCAAGCACTTAATTAAATTCCCAACCAAACCAGGTGTATCCCATTTATTACATTACTTCTTAGACAAAGTAAACTTCTCTTCTTTTTCCATGCTGTTGTTATCTGTAGGTGATTTGGAGTGCTTGGAGGATTTTCTTTCAACCTAACCAAGAAGTTTTCTCAAAGGAAGTAAAGAAAGCTCACATGGATTTTTTGCTGGATTAGCAATTACAGAGCAAGACTAGAACTAGAAAACAGAGAATACATAAAGAACACATCTCAGCCCCAGTGAATAACTTTCTTTTTAATAGACTTTTTTTTACTGTGTGCTTAAACTTTCTTTCCTAACTTGTTAAGAACTTTTTTTTCCTTTACATCTAGAGATTTCATTTGATTTATGAAATCATGCTAAAATTTCATAAGTCGTCCCCCCCCCCCTCCTTTCAGTTAATATTATTGTGAAAGACACTTGATTATAGTTTGGAGTTCTAGATTATCTTTTTTGCTGTTGTTGCACAAGCAAAATGTAAAAAATTATCATATTCTCCTGTGAAGTCTCTCAGTGAAAATGCTATCAGGCTTTTGAAGGCATGGCGTTTAATCATCCAAGACAGCTATTTTGTTTCATCTAATTCATTCCCTTAGGTCTCTAAATTACTTTGTGAAATATCCTTTTTCTTCTTGTTATGTGGTTAGTAACTAACAAATCGACCAACGAATCTGTTACCTAACACTGTAGCTATGGAGAGGGTACAATTCATTGGAGATAACATCTAAATACCTCCTGAATACATTTTTACCTTATGTAACATATTCCCAAGTGTTTTCCTCCTTGTTACTTCATGTTTAATTAAAGCACTTGAAAGTTTCCATGTACAATCAATGCTAATATTTGTATTTCAAGATGCTGTTAAAAGTTAAGGAAACAAGACTGAGCCTATTCAGCCGTGGAAGTGTTTCCATTTTTCCTTTGATAACCCGATTTCCTTGTCTGAATGCCTGAGAACATAATTGTACATATACTCTTGTTTCTAGATGCTGATGACATTCAACAGCTGTCAAAACCGTGCAAGACCTTCCAGCAGGTAATGTCAGATATTGGTGACCATATTCAAGTTCATTGTTAAGAAACAAGGTGAGATGGAACTTTCCTTCAGTTTCATCCAGCAGAACCATCTGCATTTCTGCATAGCCAGAGATAGGGAGCAGCACAACACACACACACACCTGGGCACAGATCAGTAAAAACAGACTAAGCCCTTCATGCTGTGGACAATCTAAAGTCACACCCCCTGTCTGGCCAGCTGGAGTTTTCTTGAATTGATTTTCAATCTGTCCACTAGAGTGGGCACCTGAGATCCTGGCAGAACTAAAAAAAACCCAAAACACTAATACCCTAAAAGACGCAGCCCAATGCCCCTCCGTTCCCCTTTCAACTTTTAGGTAGAATATTCATATTTGATTTTAGACTATATCAACATTTTTAAAGAGAAGGGGAGGAAAACGGAATCTCCCATCTCTGCCTGTTTTTGTATCTCCTGCCTTCTGCACATGCTGGGAGCCATTTGTGGATCTTGCATGGACTATGAGTCTATATGCCATAGTTGCTAATCTTTACCCTTTGGAGAGTGTTGGAATTTTTATTTTTTTTTTTTAATCAGGGCCATTAATTGGAATTGAGCAACAAACACTGCAGTCCAATTTCTTGTGTATTTGTGTCAATTTGAATCAAAATACTGTAATATATATGTGACAGTAATGAGTGTCTGATAGTATTTACGTAATTGTTGATGGGATATGCAAATGGGGCTGTTCAGGAGATCAGGTGTGGCCTAACGAAGTGTGAACCACCAAATATGTCTGGAAAATATTTATTTTTTTAGTCATGTAACAATGAAGAAGTTTGGGAGAGGGTTTAACTGCTAAAAGAGAAACCAGCACTTGGTAAGAAGATGACATTTTCAGTCTTCAAGAATTTCAATTAAAAGCTCAAGGGGAGGCACAGACAACAGAAGGAATGCCTTTAAGTTTAGAAATTATCAGATAAGATTCTGTTTCCCCAGTTTTTCAGATATTTTTTCTTTCTAGTGAAACTCTTATAAATAAATAACTTAAGAATTTTAAGTTTCTCCTCTCATCATATAAGACTCAAACAGCACCACCAACTCACAATAAATTTTCCACTGGCTGTCAACATTCCATCAGGTTTGGGGAGGGACGTACTACTCCATTTTCCTTTTTAGGCATATTTCATTCTGATGTTCAATATTATTTTGTGTCCAGTGAGTGGGTTTTGTCATGTTCATATTTCAGACTTTTGTTTAGGCTGTTTCAGGACTAATACTGTAAATAAATGCTTGCAGAGAAACTACCTTCAGCATGAAGAACAGTATTGGCTTAACCATGGGTGGACCTCCAAAGACTCTCCAAAAACAACTTTCAGCCATTTGGTTTTAAATTAAAAGAAACAACAGAATGTATTTAAAAACTGAATGAGAGGATGTCAATACAATGTTTTGGGGTTGAATAAGCTTCTCTTTAAAACTGCAACAAGCACAAATGCAGGGTTTCTTACTGAATATTTACATTCCGTATCAGTTTCCTGTAACACAATAGCTCAAGACAGAATGGAGCCCAATCTCCATTTGGCAGACAGAGTGATTTCCATATTCCTAAACATTAATGACCTTGGAATTCAATAGGAAACAGGGCAACAGAAATTTGGTGAAGCTATCAAGTGGGTGAAGGTTTTTTATTAAATGTAGAATGCTATATTTTAAAAGCAAGAAAACAGATGGCACTGAAGTCAGCTGTGATATAACCAGACACAATTCCCATTCTGTGGGGATGCTGTCTCTACTTTCAGCTAAGCTGAATTTGCAAAACAAAGTTACTATTGTGGCAATGAAGCTCTCACGCCAGGATGAGTTTTCACAAAGGCAGGCTGCAAGCCTGCATTTATTTGATGTCATCGGGAGAAACATAAAAGAACAAGTGAGCACAGAGCAGGTGGCAGCTCCTCCTGCCTGGCTGCCCCAGCAAGGGAAGCAAGCTCAGGCCCTGCTGCATTCTTGAGCAGGAGACATTGGAGCAGGGACTTGTAAATGTATTCTGCTGCACTAGCCATTGTACTTTGCAGCATTCCCATGAGATACATGCTGGATTCCAGAGACAGGTATTGCTGCACAAGCTCCCATCCCAAACCTGATCCCTGTTTCCAAAGGCACAGGCTGTCCTGCTGCCACTGCCCAAGAAGACCATGAGTGCAGGGAGGGGAGGCTCAGCGATGGTGCTTTCTCTCCTGGCAGAAGGGGTCATACTGTAGCAGACCCTGCAAGGAGCATTCCCATGCACCCTGGGCTCCTGGTGTTCCCGGGGCTGCCTTGCTCTTCCTGGCTTTCCCGAGCTACTCGTGGCAGGTGTAGTTGGCCATAGCAATGCTCAGATCCTGCTGATGGTGCCTGGTACTTCCTACTGCCCCTCTCAGATGTGGGAAGAATAGATGCCAGTACCTGCTGAGTAAGAGAGGTTGTCCCAAGGGTTCCCCTTGGTTCCTGCCAAGCCATCAGGCAGCTGGGACTCCTTGGGATGCAGCTCAGGCTGCTGCTGTGACAGATGCTGACTACTGTACTCTCCACATCCAAATTTGAATGTCCTGAATATTCCTTCTGTGTGGATACCTAAGTCAAAAGACAGGCTGTCTGTCTCTGCCCCTCTGGGAACACAAACATTTGTCAAAAGGCTACAGGAATTTCTATCTTGACCTGAATCTCCAGCTTGATCTGATGGACGCAAGTGTTTAAGCTCTGACACTTTTTACTGAGATGAGGCTTAATAAGTCCCAAATTGAAAACACTGCAAAATTACTGTGTTTAGTTAGTTCTCTATAATGCTATCAAGAGGTACTCATAACCAAGGAACTTGGGTGCAGGTGGAGGAGAAGCCCAAAAGTCAAGACACCAAACTTGAGTTGTGAGCATGTCCAAAATCACAGCTCCTCTGTGTCCTGCTGGTGCCCCTCAGAGGTGTGCCCTGCTCCAGTCACAACAGGGCTTCCAAAAAGGTGGGAAATTCTTTTGAGCAGACCTTCATCTGGGTGATGGTCCCAGCTGTGCTCAGCTCTCCTGCAGAATTTCCCTGATGAGTTTCCTTGGATCAAGTTGGGATTTTTCACTGAGGGGAAAGCCTGCCCTCCCCATGTTTAGCCAGGACACCAAGATAAAATCCTTTCTCCTGCAGTCAGAATATACTTGACAAATGAGATAAACTTTAGATGGAGTTAAGCCCAGATGATTCTTTAGCAGCAGTTTTACTTAATCTTGAAGTAATTTCAGTTGGAAGCTGACTTATATAGCCTGATACTAAAATTCTTCTCAACTGTATTTTCACCTGTTTCTGAAACATGCAAAGCAGTATAATAGCATCTTACTTATTTTTTCTGGAGTAATAGACGAAAGAATAGCACAGTATCACATCTCAAAATCATAGTCAAAATCTTTTTTGCTTTTATTCTATTTAATGCTTAATATCTGTTAAAATACAATAAATAATTTTCCGCCTAGGACAATTAGATGTTATGCTTAATAATAAAATGTTCAGAGAGGATGTAAAAATAAATTAATATCTTACTATTTAACTTCAATGACAAAGCAGGTCTCAGTTTTAGACGACTGAGAAATTTTCAGCCATGAAAGATAAATGAACATATCCTGCCCTTTCATAAATCCATGTGTACCATTGAAACCAACAGAAGACACAAACACACGCATACACACACCCCACACCCATAGACAGACAGACAGACACACATATATATGTGCCTGTCTTAGACGGCAGAATTTGGCCTGGATCTTACAAAATGGTAGTCTGCAATTGACATTCATGTGTGCTTAATTTTTTAACAAATAAAACTGCAGAATGTTCATGTATCTTACATTTTCCAAATCCTGTTACTGCAACTTATATGAAACATTAGCATATAAAAAGTCATCACTGTACAACCACTTTTTTCCCCCCAAAAGTCAGTGTCAGAAGAATAAAAAACAGCTAATTAATTAAAACCAGATTTATTGTTAATGTGCTGATGTTTGCATTAGCTGTCTTCTGTTTTAAGCACAAGGAATCTATTAAAACATGAAAGGCAAAAGTGGCTCAGAAAATTACAAACTCTCCAACAACATACTTGTAGCTTTACTAACACTTATCTGACGCTATGGTTAATTGAAAACCAACGTAGACACCATGAGGTACAGATACCAATGGACATTCCTCACAACTGTGCAAACTGTGGGCCTCATCTGGCAAACACCACTGGCTCCAAAGTGTCGTCCCAGGGCTGGTCCCACTGAGTTCAACTGCAACTCCCTGCAGCAGCCCCAGCCACTGCCATTTGCAGGAAGGGGTCCTGTGGACCCTCCTGTCATGCACCAAATACATGTAAAGTGCCTCAGATTTCAAACTGATGCAAAGTTACTTTTCATTTCTTTAGACTAAAAAAGATGACATAGGTTCTGTAAAGTGTTATATAAATATTCCCTTAAAATTGTTAGAGGGTCTTCTATTTCAAGGTAAATCCAATAAAATATTTGAACTGCTTTTCAATTCAGCAAAGAGTGTTTGAGCTGCTTTTTGTAAAAGAGCAACAATATTCCTTTGCTGTGAGATATTTTATACATCTTCAGTTACTCATCCCTTTATTTTACAGAAGGTAAGAGACAGAGCTATTATAATTTTGTTGATGCAATTGCCCATGGAGTTCTGAAACAGCCCAATGGATTTTTTGTGATGATGCTGAATCTTAAATTCATTCCTTTTCACAAGCCTTTTCCCCTCCAATTGTTTTATTCTGCTTCCTCGGTCTTTTGAGAACTAGCTCCAGCTGAATCATCTGCTTCATACTTTTTATCAAGAATATCTTCAAAGGATTTCCCACTGTAGTCATAGGTTTTACTTGTAGGTCCCATATGTGTTCGGATGCGAGCTCCTGGCTGGTACAACTGCATGGCTGGACGATCCTAGAAGGAAGGAGATGTGGTTATCACTCAGAAACCCATGTGGGACACTTGAGATTTGAAAGTTTTGATTCTTTATGAAGAAAGTAGATTTTGTGTTAAATTACTTTACATTTCATAAGAACCAGAGGAAAAATGGAGTGTTATGAAAATTGACTGGGTAGTCAATATCTAGTATTGAAATATGTGTTGTTTATAACACTATTCTTGGCAGCCAAACATTTTGAATAAATGAAAAATGCTGTAAAAATTAAAGATCCTATGAGACATTTGACACAAACAAGGAGAAATACTGCAGACAATTATCAAACATGGTATTACAAGTAAAACAAAAGAAATGTTGCTACCTTCACTAACATCACCTGAGAACAATAGCCTGTGCACTTGCAATTCTGCAGATGAATGTCAAATATTACACTTAAGCACAAAAATCCAAGACAGACCAGAGAACAGCTCAGCAGATAGCAGGTAGAAAATGATCCTTAACTGATCAGCAATCATTACCCAATCATTACCAGAATTTAAACATGCAATGCACGTCTGAATTATACACATCAAAATAAAATTGCACAGTTATTGTTCCACTTCATCTTGCCTTCCATACTGAGTATGAGAGCAGGGGAATTTATGCACTGATAATAAACAAAGCAAGTACAATTTGAGCATGTGCAGGCTCTGTGAGTGACCCAATCATACACATGCTGCTCTGATCATGGGAAAATGGAAGAAGGAGCCAGTTTAAAAGGAAAAGACACCTCAAACCTGCAAATGATGATGCTCTGTAGCTTTACAGAGCACTCTTTTTTCTTCAAATTTCAGTCGTAAAACACATCAGTTAGTAACTCTGCTTAAGAAGTCTTTTCCTAGTAAGGGTATTTTACTCTCACATAATGTTATGAAGCAACTGAAAGCTCACCAATACCTGAGTTTTTGATCAAAGACTTGTGTTAAGTTTAGTGAACAGCCAGCAGCCTACTTAAAGACAGTGGCAGAGCACTGAAATTGTCCTATATCAAACTATAGCAATTTTCAATTGCCTTCATAACTTAAAGTAATTCTGGACTTTCATTCTTTCATTATTTTCTCTCATTCCCAATATGCATTTCCCCTTTTCTTTTCTTTTGCCTTCACCTTTTTTGACCTACTTTTCTTTTTTTGATCCACTTTTTTTCTCCTTTTCTTTAGACCTGATGTCAAGATTCACTAATGAGCCTTACGGCTAGATCATTCTAGTTAGTGCTTTGCAATGTGGTATGAAATGCATTACACCTTTCTATATCCCAAACAGCTGCATAAAAGTAGATCCTCTGACAAGCAGTGCCCGTTAGAGAGTTTATGATACAAGGTCCAAATGATTTTTCCTACCATAGTCTCTGTAGCCTGCAGTTTGCATAAAACCTATCATGTTACTTACACTGGAAATTTCCCATTTGCTAATTAGTTCTTACAGACTTCAGAAAGAGGTTCCATCTCTGACTAAAAATTTGTGTTGGTATTGTCAATGCTATACCTAAGTTGTAAAACTGAGCCCCTAATCTCATCTATGTGATAAATACTCTAAGGAATGAAGTCACCACACTGCAAAATACCTTACTGATGTTGCTTATATTTTTAGGGAACAAATCTAGCATTTTAGTCCTAAGTGTGGACTAATCCAGAGAATCAGCAAGCTACCAGTATTATGATGCAAAGAAATAAAAAGCAGGCAGCTTCTTAACACTTCGCAAAAGGTCTCCAAGACCCACCATCCAGTTCCAAGGTTGGAGATTAATTTGACAGATCTCAAGAAGAGCATGGCAAGCATGAGGAAAATTATTTTCCCCATTTTCCTGTTTCTGAACTAGCCATTTTTCTGACTCTTCTACAGCTTGGGCCACTGATGAGGAAAGTGGTTAATGCGTAAATGCAGATAAATCTTAGCCATCCCGCCCAGCTGACCTCTGCATAAAAAAAAAGTGGGGCACACCAGGCTTTCTGTGTTTGCACAAGATGACTTCCTTGACATCCACAGTGAGTCCACCTGGACTTGCTCCCTGCACACTCCATGCAGACTCACTCTGCATGTGACCAGTTTACTCTTGTCAGCCTTAGCCTATAGTAAAGATCATTCACTTGCTCGGAAAGAAGAGTTGCACGAGCAGAATAAATTTCTATGCTAATAGTGTTTTGGTCATCTTTTGTGGAAAATCGAGGATCCCAAGAAAGAGTGAGAATGGGGCTGACAGGGAGAGTCACAACCTGAAAAGACTCTGGGACATCCGTGAAATCAGCCAGCCTGAGACAAATAATACCTATATCCACTCTGGGAGACAATAAGGGACAGCTCTACTACACACCCTGATGCAGGCGCTCACACTGGTTTTGCATCTGCTCTTTCCCTGACAAAAGCTATGAGGATAAATTTATCCTGATGAAATGACAGCCTTTTCATACTGGCAGGTATGCCATACTGAAGAATCCATACATTTACACTCTTTGAATTAGCTGAGTTAGTCATTATTTATATGTATTATTTGAGTCCTTATTGTTCCTCTACCAAGCAATGCCTGGAAAATCCATAAAATAATTACTTTATGAAAGTAATGGAAGTACATTTTTAAAAGACTAACATGGCACAGTTTTTAAATTTCATTACAGATCAGAAGTGTATCAATTTTTAATACACTTATAAAATGCAAGGCTTCCAAAAATAGTGTTCATAAAATGACAGGGTTGAAATGAAGACAGAAAGTCTTCTATATATTGTGAATATGAATGAGCCTGTAACCTTAACTTATTTTAACTGCTGTTGTCCTTTGACAACAACCCAGAAAGAAGTCTGGGTTTTACTGAAAATGAGATAAAGAATTCTTTTGAAAAAGCAACTTTATGCTGAATTTTCAGAAGTTAAAACCTGTGATCTTGAACCATATTTAACTAATGAAAGATTATCCTAAATGAATAAAAGAACCTTATTTCTTATGCGCTCCTTTTTGGATGCCATGTCATCACACTTGTCCTCTTTACCCAGTTTGTCTACTGCCTCCACAGTGAAGCTGTAGTTGTAGTTCCCTTTCTTTCCTCTGTCTTGGTTGTATCCTTTCCCCCATTTCAGCTCTTCTTCATTCCTTCTCATAAACTTGTCAAACTCATAGTGAGTTCTATGCTTTCTGCCATCATCCAATCGATACCTTTGTCTTTCAGGTTCTTTTTCTCTAAATCTTCTCTCCAAATCTCTTTGCTCTTTGTCACTATCGTTTTGTGACCTGTAAGTATTTACAGAAAGAAAGAAAATCCAAACAATTAACAGTAAAAAGGAGCTACAGAAGAATACAAGTCAAAGCCCTCCTTTGACTTCAGGAGTGTGTAGATAAGTTACATATGGCAAGGTTGTTTTCTTCTTGTTACCAAGGGGTTATATACTGAATGTCTCACCCATGTATGTCCAGCCCTTGATATGTCCAGCCCTTGACCATGCATTCGTTTCAGAATATCAGACAGAGCTTTACCAAGCTTTTGTGCAACTATTGTGGAAGGCCCATTCTTCACCTTCTATCCCTCTTTGAAATCCTATCAATAGCTCCCCAATACCCTTCACATAAACTCATGCTGCATTATTAGCTCTTGTAGCCTGGTGTTGAGGTGAGTCATGCATGTAAGTATTTCCTTGAAGAGGAACATTCAGGATCTGAAGGAATTGTGCAGGTATCATGTATCAATTTGTAAATTGTATGTCTCTGTATAAAAAAATTGTTTACTGACATTATAACTTGCAGAAGACATTTGTGAAAATAAATACTTATGTTCCAGGCTTTTGTTTATTGCATCTCTAGCCTGCCTTTGCATATTTTATTTCAGCAAAGACCATTACCTTACCACAACATGATACTTAATTTCTGCTATGCTGTAAATGCTTTATATTAGAAAGACTATTGGCAACATTTTGCAGCCTGTCTGATAAAATTGTCAGCTCTCTTATTCACTTCATTGTTCCAGTTCAGCAAGTGGGTGTTTCTCTCATATGGCCAAACTGCAAATAATGAAGAAAGATTACAAAATAGATTGAACTTCAAAAGCAACAAATACAGGCAGTTTCTTTTTATTACATATGGATATATACTTAAAATTGAAACAGCAAGTTAATTTTTTGCAAGTTACTTTTTTTGATGGTCTCCTCACATTTTGCGAAACTGCAGATACAATCAGAGAGGATGGAGATTTTTAATGGTGTATTGATCAAATAGTGATATGCTTCTCATTTAGAATTATTTAATACAAATAAAAGTGTATCTATATACAAGGTTTTTTTAAAATATAACAGAACCATGAAAATTGTTAGCATCTGTCATGAACTTGGGCATTAGTGGGGCTGCCAAAAGAGGGTCCCCATCTCACTAAGAGCTCCAAGTCAGGGCAGAGCCTGAATTGGAGCTAAGTTATTCAGCATTTTGCAAGACCGAGCTTGTGCCAGCATAACACATTCACCAAGTGCAAGCAATGTCCTAGCTGTCACAGACATCTGAACCAATCACAGTTACACAGATCCTGTACTTGTAGCAGGTATACATTTACATAAAGTACTATGTTAGCTCCCAAGGGGTATATTGCTGTAAGTTGCTTTGTTTCATTTTTACTATGCTATTCCAGGCTCTGACTCCAAGTCCTAGCAAGGCTCAGAGCATGACCTTCCAAAAAGCCAAAAAAGACTGCCTCAATTTGTTGCTGTAGCATTTCCTGGTACCTGCCTTTTCCCTTGCCTGTTACTGTGTGGGAAGAAGGAATGGCTGTGTCTGAAGGCAGGCAGGTGTCAGGGATATAAACTCCTGTTCAAAGAGTGGTTAAAGTAACTTCCTAAAATTCAGTCACAGTGAACAGGCAGGCAAAAGTGGAAATGAAAGCAATTTCAGAGTATAGGTAGAAGAGAAAGTTACACAGTCAGAGAAAGCAGAAATGAATGGAAGTAAAGGTAATGGATACACTCTTCTGTTTGGTGTGGGTTCAAATCTGTATTTGACCATGTACACTTATGCACCCACTGAGATTTTGATTTGGGGTAGGAAGCTATTGCTACCAAGCCTTTAGAATGGTTTCAAACAGGCAGTTCAGCCTCCTGCAGGTAGAATTGGCAGTTACCGTTTATTACTGATTTCTGAGTCAGGGACAAAGTAGTTTCAACCTTAAATCTCAATCCAGATGAAATAACTCATAGCTTGCTACCTATCCACTAATAATCAAGATGAAATCAGCACTTGCAAACACAAGGTAATGCTTACTGTACTTGTGCAGCCAAATGGATTCTGTTTTACATGAACAAAATCTACTACATTAATGCCTTATTAAACTTACAGGATCAATAGCAAACAATGTTATATGGCATCACCAAAAGTGTAATGCATAAAAAGCCAGGGAAAGAGTGAGGTCAGCATCCCTGGAGGTATTTAAGAGACATGTAGATGTGGCACTTAAGAACACAGCTTATAGTGGCAGTTTGACAGTTGAGTTGGACTCGAACATAAAGGTCCATTCCAAACTAAAAGGTTCTATGAGTAGCAAACAACTATTTGCCCCTGCAAGTTTTTCTGTTGAGCCTGTTCTGTTTCCTTTCTTGAAGAGCATCAGCAAAGAAGTTGCTGAATATTTTCAATTTCAACAGGACATGGAAGTTTTCAGGAACATTCAGAACATACATATTTTCCTTAGTTATTTATCTTGCATATCTTATGTGTAAACCTTGCTAGTGATGGGACACGTGTCAAAGGACAAGAAAGAGAACCAACTGCTGAAAACTCCTGTAAGATGAGTTATTTCCAGGCTACAGCAGTAATAGAACTGAGCTATGGCTCTTGGTCCTATCACTGCAAATGTAATACAAATAGCAGTGGGAGACAGAAACAGATTTCTGCATGTATCTATCATAAGTCTTTCATTCACACCTTTACTATTTTGCTATTGTCCCACTTATCTAACACATTTACATGTTTATTGCAGCAAACCCAAGTGTGAAGGAAAAGTATGGCATCATAGCCAGTTTTGTCTTTGACATCAGTAATAGAAGGAGAGCCTTACCTGAGCTCTTGATGGGGAACAGGTGAAATAACAACAAAATTACTTGAATGACTTGAATTTTTATGCAAAAATCCTTCCAATCTGGGATTTCATAGCATTTCACCAGTAACAAATTGCATCCACTAATACTGCCACCAGGTCAGTAAATTGTTACAAAACACCTTTTATCAAAAACAACAGGAAGAGATTTGATCACACACAGGATGAAATTGGTTGTTTGGTGACAGAACCTCTTGTCAATGCACCACTTATATTCAAGCCCCACAGTGAAAGCATTTAGGATCTAAATTAAAGAAAAAAAGATAATTATTACTTACTTTTCTTTAAGTTCTTTTAGTGAACTCTCCAAAGATTTGGATTTTATACTCCCAGATCCAGGTGATTTATCCCATTTGTTTTCCTCAATGTCAGCTTCTTCACCTTTTTCTTTGTGCTTTTCACTGACCAATTCATCTCCTTTTTCAGGCTTCTTGAGAAGCTAAGAGATATTTGTTTATATTATGATGCAAAATTATTCTCCTCTGTTGTACACACATTTTAACAAGTACTAAATCTATCAGTAATCTGCTAAGATTGGACATAGCTTATTTACATGCTAGGAATGTATTTTACAAAGTATGACATGTAAAGTTATTTTAAAAGGGCAGTTTACTTTTGCTAAGGAGTGACAGTCATTAACAGGCATTCAACTGCACACTCTCAAATATGCTGAGAATACTGGAGAAAGCACTTACCTATTCTTCTCACAGCACTTACCTACTGTTCTCTCTTGAGTTTTAAATATAAAGACCTTATTATGGTCTATGGTTTCTTAGAAATCATGTAACAGATCTCAATGTCATTGCCCATAAAATAAGAAGCAGAACCTCTACAATACTACAAAGAGAGCAGGATTAATACTTCACTCCTTGAAATATTATATATAAAATGTATGTCACATGAATTAACTGGGATAGACAGGCATGTAGCAGTAGGTGCCTAGTACATCCTTATGCAAATACAGACTGAGGAAAAACTGATGGTGTTAGCAGAAAAGAAGCCATTAAATTTTCACCTTGAAGATTAGGATTTTCAAGAAGCCTGTTCCTTTCATAGCAACCACATAGGGTTTGAGCAGCACATAGTATTACAGGAATAATCTTTATAGAAGAATCAGCTGTTTCAAATTATTACCCTAACATATCAACTCTAGGCAGAACATCTCAGTCTTTCCATTCCACCATTTCATTTCTGAAATGAGCACAGGTTATTCTTCTTCAATATTTAAAACTTCTATAATGTTTCTCTCAGGTAATATTTTCCTTTTCTTTCAGAGACAGAAATAGCTTTCAATCACCACATAGCTGTCATATCACCACAGATATGTCATAAATACTGGGGCTTTTTGGATAAGCAATTTTGGGTAATGTATTTTAAGGATTATGTCCTTTTTCTTCTGAACTTCTAGAGTATTTTTTTTATGTCCAGATATGAAAAACATCTAATTCAGCTTCAGAATTTACTATTTTTATACCTTTAGGTGAAGAAAATTGTTTTCCAAGAAGAAATGAGGAAAGATGTGCACAGTTCTGTGGCTTCTCACCACCACTAGATCTGAGTTAAGTCTGTGTGTTCTTGCTTTATGCTACTGATTCTTATACCAAATTTCCTCTTCAAAACAGCCTGTAAAGCCTTTCCAATAACACAAAATTTAGTTCAGATGAATAGTTTTATCTATGTCATCTTATACAAATAAGATGGTTTTATATGATCTGACTTCATAGCACAAGATTCACTCTCCTAAGTGATGTCATTAAAATCTGTTCAGATTGTTGAAAGGCAGTGCAACCTGAAAGTAACAAAACTTTGCTATAACTTGGCGAAAGCATACAATTAAAACACATCAGTTCTGAACATAAATATAAATATGTGTCTCTGCACATATGGCCAAATGAAGACTTGCATGACAGAAAGTGTTAAAGCTATGTTTCACAGAAACACAGAATATTCTGAGTTAGAAGAGACCCACAAAGATCATCAAGTCCAACTCTTAAGTGAATGGCCCATACGGAGATCAAACCCACAATAATCTTCCAACAGGCTGGCACAGAACAATCTGATTCTGTCAGGTAATGTTGGCATAGAATGCAGCAGAGTTTTATGAAGATATCTGAGTTATCTGCTGTAATTGCACCAGCACATCATGGTAGGTAAGGCCATCAGTCACACTTTCAAACAACACTTAGTCAAAGCCCTACATTACTCTCTCTTCCAGTCAAAACTGGTTTGGTGTGCACTCCACACTGTGTTGTTGTACACTAAATAAGCATTGAGATACCAAAGAACTTCTGCATAACTTCAAAAGAAGAATGTTTTTTTTTTCATTGATCTCAGTTACCTTGATCCTTATTTCTTTTTCAGAAATTTTCTTTTGCTTCTCCACTTCTTTTCTTTTACGTCTTTCTTCTTCTCTGCGCTTCCTCTTCTCTTCCTCCCGCAAACGTTTCTTCTCCAATTCTCTCCGCCTTCGTTCTTCTCTTTTCTCTTCTCGTATTCTCTGAAGAGTTTAATAATGATTAATTGTAAATTGTCCAACAAAAAACCACATGAAACATAAATGTGGAACTTCAGGCAAAAGTCTGAACGTACCTGCTTTTCTAATTTTCTATTTTTAATATATTCCAAAAGGGGTGTTGTTCTTCTAGCTAAAACACAAAAAATTTGTGATATAGTGTTCAACTCCTAAAATGTACTCATTTCTTTACTTTAGTATTAACCCCCTTTCTCGAGTTTTATCTGAAAGGGAGTTAAATCATTGATAAACCTGTTGTTTCATGTATTTTTGAAGGCATTCCCATCATTCTGCTTTAGAAATACTTCATTGCTTTTTTGCTGTTAGCATTAGAAGTAACAGAAATATGTTGCATGATTATTTGATTAAAGATCATATCCTTTCAGTTCAAGGGAATGGCTTTTCTCTTGCTCATTGAATGGTTATTTCACCAAAAAAGAAAAAAATGTGTTCAGAATCTATTAGTACTTTTTACTTTTGTACATCAAAACCTAGCTATATTGTTGTTCATATACAGCCCACATTACTTTAATCTCACATAGCACTTTTCAATCCCAGTTTTCAAAGTACATCATGAAGGAAACATTTTCAGTCTCATGCAACATTTCCATTTACACGACATTTAGTATTTACCTTACCATGGAAAATAAGAGGAGGAATAAAAGATAAGCAGTTTGTCCTAGGTTACACAGCAAAGTATCAGCAGATTCAATAAAACTCTGGCTTCCCAAATTAATAAAAGCTCTCATCTACTGCATCACACAGCCATTCCTTTATTACAGAGCTGTCTCCACACACTGAAATCAAGTCACCTGCCTGAATCATCCCCAAATTCTACAAAACCCTGGAGAACATCACCAAATTCTTTATTCAAATTCTTCATCAAATTCTTTATTCATGACTGTCAGTACTCAATTCAGACTTGAATTCAGCTTGTACTTAACAGCTGTGAGTACTTACAGTAAATTTTGCCAGTTTTAAATGCCCCAGAATAGAAAATGTTTACTACTTGAAATTGCTGTACAGTTATGTATAGGATTCTCCCTCAAACCACAGAAAAACATTCCCTATTGAAATGCATGACAAAATCTGAAAGAGAAAAAAGGAAAAGAAACCAAAGAAATTTTAAAAGTTTTCAACAAACTTGAAATGACATAGTCAAAATCTAGACACAATTCATATCCCAAATAAATATTTTTAAATATTTTTGCATTGAAAGTTGGATTATGCTGGGGGCAACCCATTCGTTAATAACAAAACTATGTTACACACTTATGAATGGGAAGGCTGAGAGGATTCACTGTCTATTTTTAGCAAATATCAGTGGTAGGAATCAACAACCAATAAAGATTGTTGATTTGAAATTTTCCTCCCTCTATCCCTAGATTTTCTATGCCTCCCCATCCTCCTCACCTGCCCATAATTTTTGACAAGTTTTAGGTCCCCAGAGCCCTCCCTTCCAGTCCCTCAGATCTGAGTTTTGCTTCTCTCCTCCTTTCTAAGTTGGCTTGTCTGAGCAGTGGCTGCCTCTGGGCACCTTTACATGCTGAAAGAGATCACAAATTGTAACTGGAAGGTCTGGGGAAAGGGTAAGCTGCACTGAGAGTTCAGAATTTGACCCTAGTCATGACTTAGACTGTAGTGCAAGAGGTTTAATGAGAAATCGTAACTTGAAGTTCAAAAGAGAGAGGTAGTGTGATGAGTACTACCAAAAGAGGAAGGGAGAAAAACAACATTTATAAAACTTGAATCTTACCCATCTTATTTATGGGCCTTACTGCAAATACAAATCTAAAAGCATTTTCTTAAAATATTTAGGAAATTTTAAAAGAAATTAAATTACTAAATGAAGAACTGTGTCAGCAAAACTTTACATTTTATCTTGCTCTCTACAGAGAAGCCAGAAAAGAGAGCTTATCTTCATCTTGCTACAGAGAAAATCTCTTTAATATCTCCGTCACATGGAAACTGATTTGCCAACGCATCTGGCATGATGCATAAAACATGTTGGTTTGCAGTGACTTTACATGGAGAAATGCTGAGCATGTGAGGCTCAATTCTGCCAGCAAAGACTTGGGCACATCCTTCATTGACATCAGCAGGAGTAACACCTTTGAAACTGGACACACAGCTAAATCCTTACGTAATTTTGCTATAAACATGCCACCTGCTGAAGAAATCTTTGCTTTTGTATTGATAGCAACAGCCCCATCTTTGAATGGCAGGAAAAATAGAGCAACTAGTTTGATTTCCTCTGATTTAACAGAAATAAAACACTAAAATTCTTAATGTAAAGCTGCCTTCAGCCAATATTGTTACTCAAAAATCTGCAACTCTCAAGACTAATCATCTTTATGGATAGATTATTTTAAAGTTTATAAATCTTGAAATTGTAAACTTTTTATAAATTGCAAACTTATTAAATATTTTTACTGCCTTTACTCTCCTGTCAAATACCATGAAAGATTTGGGGTAAATAAAAATTATTGGATAACTTCCCCATCTAAAACAGCAACAAACAAGTTTTATTGATAACAGAGTTATCTAAATGTCAATTTCCATTTCCTCTAAATTATTAGAATTCCAAATCTTTCCAGTCAACTCCAACAGCAGTAACNGGGCATGGTTTAGCGATGAACTTGGCACTGCTGGGTAAATGGTTGTACTTGATGTTCTTGAACAGCAAGTTTCCAACCTAAATGATTCTGTGATTCTAATCAAAAGAGGCAGCCACTTTTTCACTGTAAAGAAATAACAGCAAAGGTCACATTTTTTCCTACTCAATTGTCATACCTAGGGAAAGACTAAGCATTCTGCATGTTAATACTTGAAGATACATCAAAATTCCATGTCATCCTGAAAACTGCATACCAGCACTGAAGATTTCAGAGCTGACCTTAGTTAAAATTCCCCCCAGGCCTGTGGAAGTCATGCTGCATGCATACAGAAAACAAGGTGTTGCCTTACTTTCAGAGCTTTTCCAGAATCTTGACCATGAGAACAGAGAGAAATCATTTCATGTTTCTTAATAAAAGAAGCTAATATCAAGGATCAATGGTTAAGTATTCAACTATTTTGTATTTTAAACATAAGTCTTCCATCCACTAATACATCTGTAAGTATTCAAAATTATTAAGGGTCTATTTCTGAAGCCAGTGTGTGTGCATGCAAAATTTCAACTGAAGCCAAGTGATTTTCATGCATAGAGACTTAAGGTTTACTCGCCTGGAAAACAAATATTTAACTGTGGTAATATAAATCTGTTAGACTGAACAGGTCAGCTCTTGCAGGTAAATACCATAAAGATGTAAAAGTAAGCTATTGAATATTCTCAATAATAAGAAAAATTAAGAAAACAGACCAATGAGTTCCCTTGTTTTGGCCTCAATTTCTCCCAAAAGAATCTCAGGATTGGCACAGATCTTCTCTTCATCAGCACAATAGCTTTCTAAAAATTTCCTATATTCTGGATCTGTGAAGAAAAATTTTTGAATGATGTTAATACTTTGTGATGCATAACAGAAATTTTCCACTGTGATGTCAAGAAAAGATGCTTACCTTCTTCAATGCTCCCAGCTTTGGCATCTTTCTTCTTCAGCTTCTTTTTTGAAATCTTCTGGAATGGAGCAAATTCAACCACTGCAGGATATTCCAAACCTTAAAAGAAATCAGTCCTTAATTTTTTGAGGGGGATAAATATTTCCTACCTTCAAGTAAGATTTTCAAAACTCTTGAACATGTGTTGGGAAGTCTTATGTGAAAACAAAAGTAAATGTTTCTACAATTCACTCCTAAACTTCTAATGAAGTTACATGTAGAGATATTTTAAATAAAAAAACCCCTTTTATTTGGATATGCTGACAAGACTGTGAAAATGAGGATGATTACTCTTGCACAATAAAATTCTTGCATTGTTATTTATAGTTCCCTTTTAATTATTCACAGACATCGATTAGAAAAATCTGTCACAAAATGTCAGTCTGACAAGTGCTTAAGTACTACCAGAAAATCAATCTGAAACTGTTGAGTTGCTTTTCTAAAGCTTTGTTGTCTAAAAGCTTAAAAAAAAGAGAAAAAGCTGGGTAATCTGCAATAAAACAGCAAAGCATTTCCTTTCAGAACCACAACTGTAAAACTCAGCAGGTAGAATTGTGTGAAAATTCTCTGTTTATGATGGACTATGCAACTCCTGTCTGTGTTTACTGGCAGGGATTCTTTGCTTTGAATTGTGCCTTAAACACTGGCTTCTTTGGATTAGAGTCAGAACCGTGTGTAGGTTTTGAATTTCATTTGGTTTCCTCTTGCAGCAAGTTCAAGATTACACATTGCTCCACTGAAAACTTGTCTTCAATCTGCTAGAATATTTTTTAACCTTATTGACCCTGCTGATCCTTGTTTCAGTTTTAGCTTCCTAATGCAATGCTGCCACAAGCTTCACCAGAGGGCACTTCTGATCAAATCTTGTGCTCTTTATTTGTACAAGCAATCATGTCAGACTGGCCAACTGTGTCCAAGCTCAGTTTTGCAGAGTATTCTGGCTTCAGTCCAGCATAATATTGAAGAAGAATGTGCTGAATTTAGGCGAAGTAAAGCCTTAGCAAAATCATAAAAATAACTTCTTTCTGGATTTTAAACTTAAAGCACTTGGAATTTGAAATTTGGGAAATGCACACTGCTAGGAATATGTTGTTCTTCATCTCTACAGAAACCATCCAAATCTGATGGATATTAGAAGCAAATAAAACATCTCAGGAAGGAAATACTGAAGAGGAATTCATTAGTTTGACAGACAGCTTCTTTAGAGATCAGTTTCTAGTAAGAGTGGGCAGGACTACTTTTCACAGGTCCTTTGCAACACTGAGTGTACAGAATAGAAAACATCTGCACAAGAGACCCAGAAATCTATGCCTATTTTATATAACCTATGCAATTTTTTACAGAAGATATGCCCAAATGAGGCAAGAAACTGCTGAAGTTCTGCTAAACCAATTCTTATTGTTGGCAGTTTCACACTCCTGCAGGAGACCTGGGTTTATCCACATCTACATTACAGACGTTTTCTTTACTGTTGCGCAAACACTTGCAGGCTGAACATTTTAAAACTGGCAATCAATTTTGCCATTCTTGCTCTCAGAACTCAACTCAAGATGTCTCAAAAGCCCTAAAATTTCAATCTGTATGTGACTTAAAAGGGGGCAACCAAAATGTTGAAGGGCTCCTCTTGCTTTTTCCAAACAGGAGTAAGTAGCAGAACTTTATCTCAGAAACACATTGAAGATGTAAAAATCCATGTTCACAATGTATTCAGTTACTATTGTAATGAATTGTGAAGCTTGTATAAGGTAATTTTCTTAGTATGATCTTGGTAGTGTACTGCCTGAAGTACAAGAATGGACATAAAGCATGCACAGTACATAGACAAGCAAGACTGCATGGACAAATATTTTGCACTTTATTATCTTTGAAGTGATAAATGTTAATATATTTTTATGTAATTAACTCCATAGTGAGGAAATAATGGCAAAACTAACAAAAAGGAAGTAAATTGATGCTGTAAAATGGTATATGTATATATACACATTTAATATCTTACAAATAGTCCAACCTTTATTATCAATGAAGACATAGCCATCAAAGCGATCTCTAAAAAGAAGGATGTCCTCAGGATTTCTAAAGTTAATGTATGCTCTTGAGTAGAGATGAGGATAAAGGCTGCAACAAGAAACAATTTTATTTTCTGTTACATATTATTCTTTCCAGGGCTAGGGAAAACGTCAAACCAAAAGGATCACATCATAATTATCTTCTTTGAGAAACTGCTACCTTAAGCAGCCTTTACATTTACATATCTAATCATATATGACAAAAAGTAACAGAACATCAGAGTTCTGTATACAACTCTGAAATTTATTCTGAACTGACACAAATATTTCCAGTTTATTTTGTCCCCCTAAATTGCAGAGTGTACATTTCCAATTGTTCAGGATCAAAACTTTTATAATTCATAATTTAGGAGATATGAATAACAGCAGTACTTTTGGGGTACTTCTTGGGCATGCTAAGTCTTCTGTCACTGCAACAGAAAAAGAAAAGTAAAGGATTGCAGTGAAAGGGCAGTTTCCAGGCTGTCACTGTATTTAAATAGGTTTCCACCTTTAAGAAAGAATAAAAACCCTAATATTTGGCAATATAATCCACTGAATTATACAGAAATAAATAAACACCATCTGACATCCATGTGTTATCAATGTACATGCAATGTATAGTTGTGATCAACAGTTGCTGAGAAAATCAAAAGCATTTCTAGCAAAAGAAACAGGTACTTAAAATAATTCTGATTCTTTAAGAATTTATTGGCATAGATCCCACTTAATGGGTAAATGTTTTATGTGCCTGATAAAAATCTCAGAGGTGGCACACCACAACCATGATGAAACTGAGGTAATTTAATGAATTAGAATCCATCAGCTAAGTCATTGTGAGTCATGGCATGTACATGCTTTAAACTGCTGCAACTGATATAAAACACTTCTTAAACTGACTTATTGGTGCCTACATACTACATCATGTTTTTGAACAAATCTTAACACAAGCCCATATCTTTAAAATACCTACGTTCATAATTCCATTGTCATCTATGGCTTGTGTTTTAACTCACCACTGGCACCAGGAGACAATAAACACAGCTGCAATTGTATTTCAATTCCATAGCTATTTCAAAATCAGATTTCACAATGACTGAGAAAGAGCAAAAATACGGATTGGATCACAGGATCTGTGCATGCAGCACCTCAATGCAACACTGATCCCAAGTAATTTTTTCTTTTTAAACTACGCATACATAGGGATTCCATGTACAGCTTTAGGAGGAGACCATAAAGAGCAGTCAATAACCAATGGTTTTGTACACCCACCAAATTTGTGCTCAATCCTCTAGCCAGAAGAAATGTTAAAAAACCAGAACAACCTAGAGAGCTTTTTTCATTTAGATGCTTTGCGAATAACAGTTATGGAGCGTTTCTACAGCTTGAACAGGATAAACTCTGTATTTCCAAGGAAGAGAGGAAGAGACATTTTATCCATATATACCCAGTATGATACCCAGTATGACATTCTAGGATAGGAACAGCATTGCATGAACTGTAAGTGGGTAACTGCAAAAATGCCTGCTAGGGCACGGCCAGGGCTGAAAGATGCTACAGCATGGCTGTGTATTTACCACCAAGATGCAAAGCAGATGCAAAAAGCTAGATTTCTTCTCATTCATTTTAAAGAAGACAAAATGTAACAATTTTCATAATTACACAGAGTTAAAAAATGTATTTTAAAATGTAAAGTAAAGGAGGGAATTTTATTGTGGCAGCCCACAGCTGTGCTGGAAGCAACGTCTCTATGCCACCTACTCTTATTTGGCTACAACAGTAAGAAGTCTCAGATAACTGGGGCTCCCAGGAAGAAAGAAACTTCCTTCTCTGTCATATCAACAGCACTATTCTTATGTTTCATGTGCTTTGAGGTTTAAATTAAATGAGGCCGGATATTAGACTGACATGACTGTACATCTGAAGTGCTGAATATTCATCAGACAAAACCAGGAATCTTGAGGGAACATTATTTTTCATCCCAGTTATTACTATCTGAGACTGAGGAACTGAGTTTTAGTTCCTAGTCTAAATGACTACTTCAGTGTTCTTCTTCAATTTTTGTAAAATACTAAAACTTTCAGTAGATTAAAGACTGTTACTGGGACAAGGGACCAATCCTACATTACTGTGGCACTTCTCTGCCTCAGTGCACAGCAAGCAGCTTCATCATAGGGTTGGATTTTTTTTCCTGTAGGAGCTTGGACACATTGTGAGACAGAACTGAACATACACAGGCTTGTTCCTTGCTTGTTTCCTCTAGCTGGTATATCAACACCATCTCTTTCACCTGCTTTGGCAACATAATCTTTTCCTGGTACAAAACATAGTATTTTTCTAGCTTTTTCAGCTTAATTAGAGTGATATCTTTCAAAACTAAGGAATATTTGATATAGTTATTAAGCACTTATTAGTAAGAAAAAAATGAGACTGAAATGTATAAAGAGGACTCTGGAAAACTGAGATTTAGAATTTCCCTTGCAAGTAAGGGGCTCTAGGGTTGTTGCTATATGTTACTAACATCTTCAAGAACTTCATGTGCAGCAGCAACAACACAGAATATAAAAGTATGGCTGAGTACAGCAGGATACTGATGTGCAGCACAGCACAATAAGACAGAACTCTCTGTCCATCACTGTTGCTATGCATCAGGGTAGAAGGTTGCAGAAACAGAGCTGTGACAATGCTTAGCAGTTACAAGTTCCTTCTCTGATGGAGCCACTTCTACAAATAGAGCTCTCATATGCATGTGAGTTTGTATTGCTTAGTGTACAAAACCCACACCACTGAGTGTTTCAAACCCTTGTCTCAGGCTTCTTACCCAGCAAAGTGTGCACCTAAAAAAGTGAGTAAAATTAACATTCTAAGTGGGAAGCTAACTAAACTTAGCAAATTTGAAATACTTAGCTCTCGCTTGCATATATATTACTTTTACTTTAGGTTTCAGACACCTGGCTTCCAGCAGGTGCTCCCCACCCTGAATTATGTCTTTACCTATCCATTCAAAACTCAACAGCATGGTCATGCATCACAGAATGCACAGGGCTACAGGCACTCTGAGGCTAAAGTCCTCTCCTAGGAAGAAACGCTCTTGCTTTACTTCTGTACTCAGTATTTAGCAGTTACTGGCTAAAATACTTTTTACTCTTCGGGATTTTGTGTTCTTGACAAAATCTTGAGCCCTACCTAAAGGCGAGTGAGCTTTGTGCGTCTCCTCCTTTTTTCAAGTATCTACAACCATAGACTTCATTCAGGATCTGAAATTCAGTTTTAGCATCAGAGAGCTGATTCCATTCTGCCATATGTTTGCTGTCTAAAATGCTGCTTTCCATATGTGTTTTGGACAGATGCACTGCACATGTTGGCACATGGAGCAATCTCTATGGCAATAACCCAGATGAGTCTGAGTGTTTATTCATTCCAACACACTGATTCTTTCTTTCTGCTCTGCATTCAAGGGTATTCAATCTTTCAGGATACATTTATTTCTGTAACACTTGGTCTATCATCTCTTTAAGTCCTTATTTTTCTAGCAACTTTAATAATAAACATATTCTAAATGTTTACTTCTTCTACAAAGTATCTTTTAAAACAATTGTGTAAAAAAGATTGATACACAGGAATGCAATTCTAAATAGTTATTTACAGTCTAAACAGCAACATATAAACTGCAAAAACAGCAATCTCATCTTAGTAAAATACTTACCAACTTATGACTCATGGTGGGCATTTATAAAATACATACTTGCATGTATTTAGAGCTTTACAACTAAATTTTGGAGTCAAATAACTCCTCCACCCATTCATACAACAATTGATAACTCATCATCAACACTGTCATGTCAAGCTAAAATCCCCTGGCCTTCATCCTTGTCATCTTCTGTGGTCATTCACACAATGGGTGGAAGTGGCACAATTTTAAATACACTTAGTCTTTCCTTTTTACAGCTACAAATGAGCAGTTTGCTTGGCAGAGAAAGCAGAAACACCAGAGTTGTGGCAGTCAAAGCCTGTCAATTATTTCACCCAGAACACAGTAGTGGTGGTTCCCTCAGGGCACTGAAAGTGCAGCCCCTTCAGTTCCTGGGTGCAGACCAACATCCTGCTGTGCTAATGCTGTTTACCTACAATAATCCTAAGCACAACGTCGGGAAGAAGTTATGGAGGGAAAAGGAGGAGTGCTCTTTGGAAGAGCTCTATCAGTCTCTGATACATGGCATGGCACTGACTATGTAAACAGTTTTCATGCAAGCAAAGCTTGTGTTCAGATTGCTTTCCTTTCATAACCTCCCAACACTTGCAATCAGGCACTCTGCACTCAGTGCCAGTCCAGACAGATGACCCACACCTTGCCGGGCCAGAGGTCAATCACTCGACTAGTGATTAGCCAAATCTTTAGAACAGGCTCAGAAACCTTTACAAGCAGACAAACACGAAAGAGTATCTGGAAAAAAAGAGTTAATATTTGAAGTTTGAGTATGAGACAGTCTATCAGGAAGGCAGAGTGTTTATTATAAAGTGTTTTGTTTGTATTTTGATGTCAATATGCAAGAGAAAATAAATGTAATGCAGTGAATCAGATGAATCTGAAAAATGAATGAAACACAAGTCACTTTCTGAAATGATTTTACTGAAATAGATGTAACTGAAAAACTGAAAATTACATTAAGCACATGACATTTAAAAAAATCTTATAGCTTGCCTATACTACACCACTGTAAACTTATCAAAGATAACATTTATAATATAAAGATTGCAAAAAAAGAGAAACTGGAGTTGATATGCACATCTTTGTTTTGTCCTCTACGATGAATTACCCTGGAAATAAAAGTGTAGAAACAGCTACAATTAGACCTCTCTACTATCCTTACTAACAGCAACTAATTGAAAATGCCAAGAGAAAGTTTATTAAAAAGGGAAAAATGTACAAACACTCCACCCAGTACATAACTGCAAGTACTTGCAGTCTAGGGACTTTGTAATACCAGACTTGTACCTTTTGTTTAATAGGTCTTCATAGATAATTATTTGTCTAAATAAGAATTTGTCTAACTGCTCCTGACCCATTTCCAACATCCATCATTTGTGGCATGAATTTCTGACAAGTTCTGGTTTAACAGAGTATTTGTAGAAAACAAGTCTCTACAAAAATCTGAATGAGCTTATAGAAACTTCTGTGACATAGGACGTGGTTGAACTGAGATGTTACAGCTCTTAAGGAAACTTGTCTGCTTCTGCATCCAAGTATCTACATGTCCCTTTCCCTTTCCAACAAACAGATCCTCTTCAGTGAGTAGCTTCTTCAAATCCTTCTCATTGGGGGACATGACATCTCTTTTCATCTTCATGTTTTTGTTATCACTGAATTCTCTGGATTGCTTGCCACTATGCACATGCTACAGGATCTAGAAAAAAGCTATTCAGTGAAAGACAGAGAGAACATGCCCACCTTGTCCTGTAGCTTTTCCTGTTAGCTGGAATGACATGAAGACACTCACGCAGAGTTTGCTGAAATCTTGAGAAATGTCCATAACATGTCAGATTATGGCAATACAAGGCTTTACACTCAAAAAAGTGTTCTCTACTGGGTAGGAGAAGACTGCAATTAACCTTGATTTAACTTTTACTTTCTGAAAGTTTATTGTATATTCCTGAGTGGGTGCCCATGTAGAGATGACTCATAAAAAGATATACATGGGTATGTGTCAGCATTTGAACAAAGGGGACAAAAGAGGCAAGGTGATCCTGAGCCAGTCAAAAGACAAATAATCGGCCAAGCCAACACCACAGAATGGCAGTGAAACGCCCATTTAAGGTGTGTAGTTTGCTGAAAGAAGCTGTAGCCATACAAACCTGGTAAAGATAAACCAATTCTGAAAAAATACATCTATTGTCTAAAACCACATTTTTTAAAAAGCAAGATGAAGAAAAAAAGGAGTACAAAACATTTCATGCTGAAAAATTCAAACTTAAATGAAAATTACTGTTTTTTAGTGAGTTTAGGTTTGTGAAAGCAGAAGACAGTAACATGACAACTGCATGAGAGAACAAACACAGTATCTTTCATTAGTAACCTGCCACAGATGCAATTAAATGAGTGAGCAGCAATATTTTTGGATAATCCAAATTTCACCACATAAAAGAAAAAAAGAAACTTTATATATGCAACTGTTGTCAGTGCCTTCTTTTTTTTAATGAGGCCTACTCTCTAAATTTTTACATTAACTTTTCTGGGAAATTAAAATTGGAATTTTTTAAACTGTTTATTGGTATTTGTGCATCTAAACACGCTGAAAACTGCCACCCTTCTTCAGAGAACTTTTGGTTTGCCTTTGGTATTTTCCCCTTATGAAATGAGCAGCTGGGACAGAAGCCTTAAAAAGGCCTATTTGGAAACAGAGATGACAAAGTTCAGAAGAGCAATGAAGGTACTACAAAGACTTCCAATCAGACTAAATTCTCCTCTTTCCTCACTTCACATCCTCTGCGGTTTTAACAGAAAGGCTGAAGTACCTACTCTTTTGTTGCTGCACTTATGTGCAACTACCTAGGTCAGAAACTGTCATAATTCTCTAAATAAACATTTATTTCTTCTTGATTGTGAAACTGACTCTGAGAGAACCCCTAACTTCAAAGTTTGGTCAGCAATAAAGAGCTGGGATCCCTCTGTAGTCAGTGGAAAGAATCTCGTGCCAGTGGAGCGATGATTCATCACACACTCAGATATGACAAGATAGATCTTATACTTCAGTTTTTCAGAACACATGAAGATTGAGCATACATGGTGTTGTCTTTCTTCTGGAAACCGATTTATTCAAAAGGGAATTGCATTTTTCCACTGTGATACCGAGTAAATTATGTAACTATACCAGCAATTCTGTTTTATTTTAAATCAATCAATATTTCTTCTTTTTTACTTTTGCATGAGACAAAAATGAATAAAACGAGATTATTTGAAAAACTGTATGAAGCACATAAAAACGCCTGCAGGTAAACAAAGAAACTAAACTCAAATGGAACTCATGAAAACATTCTGTGATTGTTTGACCCAGACTGAATCTTGCTCACAGCCAATTAAGCAGGCTGTTACAGTTTATCAATGAAAGTTAAAAGAAACATCAGGTTCTCAAACTACATTATGCCCTATGCAAATACAAAAAAATATTCCATTTTAAAATCTCCAGTGTAAAGAAAAAGGCCAGGAATGCCATTGTCTCTGCATATGCAGCCAGCTTTCCAGAAATATTTTAGGTAACTGTACTAGACTGAACTACTAAGAGACAATGACTCAAAACATTCCCCCTTTTGTGGAGATGCCAGGATGCTTGGTTGAGATGGAGTAGGTGAACTTTCAGTTGTGTAATGGCTCAGCATCTGATTTGATAAGCACAGGGTGAATGATGGGCTGTGAGTGAGATAGGAGCTGGATCCTGTGGAGAGGACTGTGCCCCTTGTCGTGCTAAATTGTGCCCCTCTGCACAAACCCCTGGGCTCTGGGGCTCCCTATCCTTCCCCCCTCCTCCTATGGGGAAGTACTGGGACATTCATGTGTGACCTGTTCATCTCTGCTGATGGGACATAATGGGGCATAACTGACTCAACTGTGCTGGGCAACCATGCTGCCTTAGAAGGTGTCCTCTGATCCACATTATTACATCAAGCTGCCCACCCCCAGAGGAGGTACCTGATTTACATTCACCTGAACCTGAGTGAATATAAACCCAAGAGATTGTGTGTTCTGCCAGTCTTCTCCCCATCACCTGTTCAGGACTTCCCCCCACTCCTCCTGCCAGATCTCGATCCAAGATTGCACAGCAACCAAATCTTGTTGCAGGGCCTATGGATGGTGAGATCCTCACACTCTTGTACTTTTTCTTTCTTTTGTGCTTCACACTCTCGTCCTTTCTTCCTCTTTCTTTCTTTCCCCTTGTGTGTGTCCTTGGGTGATGCTGTTGCATTTTTATATTGCAATGCTTTCATGTTGTATTACTATAGATAATAACCACCAAAACAGCTCCATACCTGTTTTCCTTTGCAACCAAGTTGTTCTATAATAAACCCCACATTGTTTATTTACAAATACTGATCATTCAGTGTTGTTTCACACTACTGTGCCCAAGGGACCTAGTAGCAAGAACCTGGGTTATCTCCACCTTCTGAGGTGGGCCGTAACAGTAACTCAACAAAAAAAATAAAAGGAGGAAAAACGTGTGATTTGGAATGTCCCAAATACCTTGATTAGGTTTTCAGCACCTGAAAACCTACAGAAACAGCTCATCCTCACCTGGGATCAGCAGTGCAAAACTCAAAATAATCATGGGCAGGTAGAGGATGCAGCTGTTCCTCCAGTTGCTCCTTGGTTAGACAAGGAGGAAGCCTTCGAATAACCACCTGCATTTATAAAAAGAAATGGAGATTTATATTTGATCTAAATACTGTAGAAACAGATGGCACAAATTCCCTGACTCAGTTTCTGCAACTGTTTTAAAGCTGTAGGGTAAGTGACATACTCTGATGAACAGCCTGAGAACCACTGCAATTTAACCATCAACAACCTAAAAAATAGACATTGATTACATAAAAATTTTAAAGTATCTCTAAAAAATTATTTCCATTAGCTTTTCAGTCTTGTTACAGCAGTATTTTAGTGTAATAGGTCTCTACGTCCAGAGACCTGCTCCTGGCAGGGGTTTCAGGGCAGCCTCTGAGAGGATGCTGGGGCTGCCCAGTGCTGAGTGCAGCCAGCTCCAACGGGTCCACTCCAGGGCACAGCTGAGCCCCTCAAGCCAAGATGGCAGTGACTCTGGGAAAGGTATTTAAGAACGGACAGGAGAGGCTGCACAGCAGTGAGTGAGACAGAGGAGTAAGGGGGGGGATAAAAGCGTAAGACACTGCCCTGCAGACAAAAAGGAAAGGAAAGGAGAGGGAGGGGAAGAAGTGCAGAGAGTCCCTTGAAGGAGATCACAGTGAGGCACGTTGTTCCTCCACATGCCATGAAGGATCACACCAGAGCAGACATTCACCTGCAGCCCGTGGGGTCACCATGCCACACACAGCAAGCAGAGATGTCCTGAAGAGCCCTGCAGCCCATGCTGAGGAGCCCACACCGGATCAGGTTTATCCCAAAGGCCTGCGGCACATGAAGGAGACTCACTCATGCTGCAGCAGGTCATGACCAACTGCAGCATGTGGGAGTGACACTCCTGCAGTACTTCATGAAGGACTCTATCCCACTGTGTCCCATGTCAGGCCCCCCATGCTGGAGGAGGGAAGGAGTGTGAGGACGAAGGAGCAGCAGAGAGGAGCTGTTATGTCCTGTCTGCAAGCCCCATTCCTGATCCTTCTGTGGTGCTTCCAGGCAGAGGAGGTTGAGCCTGGGAGGTGGGAAGGTGTTTTAGTTGCAATCTTCTTTTATCACCAGTCTTCTCTAATTTTTCTTTTAAATTAGCAATTAAGTAAATTAATTCTCTCCATGTTAGAACCATACTGTATCCTGAGTTGGAGGGGACCCACAAGGACCACTGAAGTCCCACTCTTGGCCCTGCCCTAAGAATCGCAGCATGTGCCTGAGAGCATTGTCCAAATGCTTCTGGAACTCCATTAAGTTTAGTGCTGTGACCACTCCCCTGGGGAGCCTGTTCCAGTGCCCAACCACTGAACCTTTTGAAAGGGTGAAGAACCTTTTTCTGTATGCAACCTAAACCTTCC
>VZTR01025962.1:7915-35474 GCA_013400775.1 Chaetops frenatus
AGAAAAATAAAAAAGTGTAATACAAAACCAATGTGGTTCCAGGAGACCAGGACAGGACATTTTCCTTCAAAAGCAGTAATTTGTAGCTTATTCAGATTTCTCAGACAGGCGTTTTCTCTGCTTATCTGACTCTTCAAGCCTAGAAGTGCCACAATGCTGTAACTGAAAACGGATAGCCAATTCTGTTGTGGTCTCTGTGCTCAAAGACCTAGAAACAAACTAAGGGTATTTTTAAAGACTACACAGCTAAAGTGTCCCCACAGTCAGTTTCAATACCTGAAGTCACCAGACAGACATTCATTCCATGCTGTCTTTTCACTTTCAATGAGTCTGAATTCAAACTTGAACACCATGTGGATTTGCATGTCAGCAGACAGTATTTAGAAAGCACCTATTAACCTCCTGTTATTCTTCCTATTGTTTGCACTGGAACATTTTCCTGCTATATTTTGTGTAGCATTTCAACTTGTTGGTATTCTTTTATACAGTGTCTGACCACACTTTGACATTCATAGAATTTCTGAATTGTCTCAGCTTGTCGTAACTTCCTATGAGTATCACAAAAATAATTAAGAAGTGCCCATACAACATTTCATCCAGAATATCACAGCCTTATTTAGAGCTGCCCCACTTCCTACTCTCTCTTATCCCGACAATTAAAGAGAAAAAAAAAAAATACAAAAAGAATGCAATGATAAAACTGATTTTTAGAGGACATTTACAACATCACGTATTTGCCTTTGCACCATGTGACAGAGCATGCAGGGAAACTCAGTATGTCAGATGAAAGATTCCTTGTTTGCTTCTGTTGGACTGAGGCCATTCAAAAGTCTTCCTATTCACTGAAAGGAAGGATGGGCAGGGAGAGGAAGAAACGATGGCTGCTTAGATTTACTAGCTTACGAACAGTCTACATGTTCACTTTTTCAGGCAAAATCTACCTTGTTGCAAACGCACAGTCCATGACTGGAAATGCACGGTCCACGACTGCATCAGAAAACGTTAAATTTGGACTGCTGAGCAGTAAGCAGCTTTCTGACTTTATACAGACATAGTTGTGAAGAAAAGAAAAATAATATGATGGTACTACTTATGGTTCTTTGCTAGGGCCCCCTCCACCCCCAATGATTCACAAAGTTTTTCCAACTCTATTATGATACACCTAAGTATTGGAGTTTTGAAGAACTACTTAGGTAATACAGATGTTCGCTTGTGCTTTCTGACTTCAACATTTATTCATTTGCAGAACAAGCTGTTGTATTTTTGCTCAAGACAGTTTACCCTAGAAATGAATTAATGGAAGATAGGAGGTTTCATTTCACATATTTCCAGATTCTATTTTCATTCCAAAAGGTCTAACTACAAATAATTATTTGTCTGATGATGGATTGCTTAAGTCCCAGACAACAAAACTACTGATATTGTCTTCAATAAAATGTGTTTCAATCAAAACTGCTGTTTCACTGAAGAAATTATTTGTTATTTCTCTCTACCTCCAAACCTCTGTACTAAAATGAGGCTAGTAACTCACTGCGTACGTAAAGAAATGCTATGACAATGAAGATGTGGAGACGAAGACCATGCAGGTAGAAGAAAACTTACTCCTTTAGTAACAGGAGAAACTGCTGACCCACTGTAGACTTCTCTTAAAACTAGGAATTGACTCTACAGCTATTTCATGCAGCAGCAGTTACCAGAGAGCTTATGCCCAATTACACACTTTAGCTAATTAATTTTCACTTGAAGCTAGAAGTATGACCTTCAGCCAAAGACACTGTGCTGCATTTTGCTCATTAAAATCCATTCAAAATATACAAAGTTTCAGAATGGCAGCTATGAAGAAATTTATTTATTTTACAAAATAAAACATTTCTCACAGTCAGAGCTACAAAAGAATGGTCCACATTCAGAGTAATGTAAATATATTCAAGCAGACAGCAAGAGAAGTCTACAATATTTAAATCAAAATGTTATGAGATAGAAAAGTGTGGTGGTTTATCATTCATTCCACTGATAGGAGGACAATGTTTATCATTCACCAAATGCAAAAAATCTGAGTCAAACATCTGAGTACTAAAGAACAGCAGCCAGCTTTCTTTAAGTAGAGCTATATGAAGAATTTAAGTAAAACCTTTTGCTTGTTAAACCTCCATGCTCAAGCAAAGATATGAATCATGGAAGATTCTTTCTGTTCCCTAGTTTTCCCATGCTAGTGGTCTATGGCAACAGTAGCCTAGGAAGGTTGCTGTTTCTGGATTTCTAGTCTAAATTACTCAGCTAATGACAAAAGTGTTCTGCCTAATAATTGCCTAACATTATTCTATTTAAAAATAAGGCTTTATGCGCCTGTAAAATATATGCAGCTTGAAATAATTAAAACTTGGGGTTTTAAAAATTTAATATGCGCTGGTTTTGGCACCTCAGTTCATTTTTCTCTTTCCATTCTGAACATTTCCTTCTCATGTAATCAAACTTGCCATTAAACTAGAAGCTATATCACCAGTTTCAAACACCATCTACACAACCACACTAGCTACTGTAACAACTTGGTGATTAACTATTGGCAATGAATTCAGGTTTCTTCCTGTAGTTTTTGACATGTAGCTTCAATTGACAATGGTTTGTCAACACAATTTGTATTTCCACTGTAGGTGACACCTCTACTTCACCTGAAATGCTCAACAACTGCTGCTTTAGAAAGGGTGAGGTTAGACATGCAAATTTAAAAACTAAGAGCTTTTACATCCTTTGAGCTCCTGCTTTGCTTAATAATAATAACAAAAAAAAAAATCTAGGAAATTCTTTGCCAAGACCATGTCAATTCTTTATTCTGCTTTTTAATAATCACAAGCTGAAGTTTTCCACAATCTAAGTGGAGTTCAGTGAAGAAAGGAGAACCAATTGGAGACACCAGATATTGATATCCAGTTATTCTAAACCCAGGAAACAGCCTTCAACATCCTAAAACAAAGAGCATTAGACGTGGATTTCTGTCTGGAAATGGTCTCTGTAGACACTAAATATTAGCTGTAACACTATTGTGACAGGAAAGCTGCACTGGCATAACAGAGTGATTATACCTATTTGCCTCAGACTATATGACAAGGTACTGACTTGGGTGATATCATTCAGAAAAACTGGGGATAAAATTTCAAAATGTAAATAAAAGAAGCTTTACTAGGAAAGACTGGGGAAAGAGTAAAGCAGAAAACAAATATCCAAAAGTGAGTAAGGATTTTTCTGTTTCATGGAGTAAAGAAGAAAGAATATTTATCAGACATTAGGGATTAAAAATTTCCAAAAAAAAATGTGTAAAACTGGCTAATTAATTTCAAGGATTTTTTAAAATTTAAGTTTAAAGATTAAAATATATTACTGCACATAAAATTCCAATATATTGTGGAAGTTTGTTTTTTAAGAAGAAAAATCTAAGCATTTGTGTTATCTTTCTAAAGATTAGGCAAAAGCTTGACTTAAAAAAATTCAACAGTTCAAAAATTTACAGCTTTATCTTTGTCATATGTTCTAGCATTTATTTTCAAGGTTTATAATTAAAGTTTTAATTAATTTTTAAGATAAGAGGTACAGGAAAGTTAACTTCTAATAAGTAAGTACCAATAAAAATACTAGTAGGTACCCTTCAAAGTTTCAATGAAATTTTCAATCAGAAACAAGTGTTCTATAAAAATAAAACTTATGGAAAACAACTTAAAGTCTTCAACTAAAGAAATAGAAATTGTCTCCTTGGAGAATCTCATCTAAGATTTTTAACTGAGAGTCCTCCAAAAAGCATTTAATGTTTCACAGGCTACAGTAGACATCTGACAGAATATATATATAAAGAATTATCGTAACAGTCGTGATATCTATTTTTAATCTAGAACTACCAACTATAGATTAAAAATGGTGAAAGTACCATTCAGGAAGATGAAACTACTGCATAAATCCCTCTTGCACTATAGAAATTTAAGACTGTACTTATCCCAAGCATGGTGTTCCAAAGCATAAACCCCCAGGCCAATAAATTAAGCTAAAACTGAAAGATTTCACACTCCAAGTTATGAGAACAACTCTCCCTTCAAGGGAAGGCTTAATTAAAAGGTTTCATTTTTACATTGAAGCCATATAAAACTCACATTGTAGCAAGATCTGCACTTTGAATTTATGTGGTGTTTATCTGCCTGAGGTTACCAAAACAACATCTAACATACCTTGGCAAAGAAGACTGTGAGGTGCGTTTCACTGCCAAGTATCCAAATGGGAAATTTTGGAGATTTCAAATAGGAGCCAACCTAAAAAGGTACAACAAAATCAGAAATACAATGCAAGCCCAGAGAGGTCATCTAGTTAGTGACCAAGTTAATGAAAATTTAGTTTTCAGAACACTTGGGACTCCACTAATATAAAATGTTCAATAAAATGACATAAGGGTCTAACTTGCAGACAAGTACTATGCTTAACATTATTATAATCAGATGCTAATAAAAGGTAAAAGTCCGCTTGCTTTATTAGCTGGCTTTGGATTAATTAACTCAGAATTGACATTTGTTTAATAAATGGACAGCCAGTTGCAGTCAATACACCAACATTCTGCCAATTGCATTATTCTCTTTAAGATAAGCTAAAGGAATTCAATAAAAACTGAAAAGAAAGCAAAGAACAACCAAAAAGGTTCTGGTATTAAAAAGTTTAATGCTGTTTCAAAAGTTCTTGGCAGAACAGCCAGGACATGTGACCCCATAGGGGATGCTCGCTAAGTTCAGGGAGGACTGTCTCCCATGGGTAGGACTCCACTTTGGAACAGGGGAAGTACAGATTCCCTTGCAGCCCATGGTGCAGACCGTGGTGAAACAGCCCGTTCCCCTGCAGCCCGTGGAGGACTAGGATATGGACTACAGCAGGAGCCCTTCTTGCAGCCAGGCTGGAAACAAGCAAAAGAGTTCACTGCAATGTGAAACCAAATAACCTGGCCCAAAAGGTCCAAGGGTGGAGATTGTAATGGATGTTGTTAATTTGTTGTAAGCCATGATCTGAGTTGCTGTTACAGGAATTACTGTAAGGAGAACCACTAGAACCAATGGAGGAGAAGCCTTACAGAGAAGCAGTTGCAGAGCAGCAGTGACCTGACCTGAGCTGGCTTTGGTGCCCAATGACCCCATGCAGCACCACCTCTCCTATCCTGAGTGACCACCAGAACAGATGGAGCCCAAAGCCAGGGACTAAATGAACTCGGAGGACATGCTGTGGACATTGTACGGACATTTAGCAGCGGTGTTCAGACTAAGGGAATGACATACATATTTTATAACAAAGGGTGGGAAGGAGGGTGGTGGTTAATGAGGTTGTATTGAATAGTGTGGGACCTAAGCATGACATAAATGATAAGGAATAAGGGATGGAACGTGCTGGTTTGGCATGGAAGAGAACTCATTTTCTTCACAGTGGCTGGTACGAGGCTGTGTTTTGGAGTTATGCTGAACACAGGGTTGATAATAGGGACGTTTCTGTTAGTTCTTAGCAGAGCTTACACAGAGACAAGGTCTTTCCTGCATTTTTACTGCCACACTGGCAAGGAAAATGGGGTGTATGGGAGAGAAAAAGGAGGGAATAAAGTGAGAGGGAAGAAGGAGGAATGGGGGGATGTTTAGAGTGATGCCATTTGTCTTCCCAAGTAACTGTTGCACGTGATGGGGCACTGCTCTCCTGGAGGTGAGGAAACACCTGCCTGCCCATCGCAAGCGGTAATTAATTTCTTGTTTTGCTCTCTTGGTGTGTGTGGCTTTTGTTTTTCCTGTTAAACTACCTTTATCTCGACCCATGAGTTTTTGCAGCTTTAACCTTTCTAATTGTCTCGCTGATCCTGCTGCTGGGGGAGCGAGTGAGTGGGTGTGTGGGAATTGGTTGCTGGTTTACCACAACAGTAAAGCACAGAATTTCTCAAATAAAGAACAGAAATCAAGAAATTCTGTCACAACAGGAAGAAACAGTACGGACTAAGGTGCACAGCAGCTACTTTCAAATGTTCAGAAATAAATACATAAAATACCTTTGAAATTTTGAATTATATTTAGAATACAGTTGCTTAATAATGTTTTTATCATTTTTACTTACGGATTTTTATTTTAAATTAAAGTGCAAGACAGTGGCAGCATAGAAAAAGATCAATAAAAGTACAACACTCAAAACAGCAACAACGCAACAGCAGTTTGGGACTTCACAGTTTTATAACCATCTACATAACTTTCATTAAAGTTATTTTAGTAAAACCATATGCTTCTAACTAGCAATAATCAATTGGAGCAATAAACTTCTAATTTAAATAGCATCAAACAACATTTACTGAGTAAGATTAATTTCAAAATTTTATCATGTATTTGTCTTAATATATTAGTCTCAGATTCAGTTAGGACGTTATTTGAAAGTTCTTTATGATCTCCAATATTATACAGTAAGGCTTTCAGAAATACTGTTTAAAAAGCCCAAAAACCTTAATGAAAGAAAACTTTTAAATGATGTAGAAAACAGCTTACCTTACAATATCTCAGAGATTCCATCAATGTCAAAAAGCCTACTGTTGCCTGTTTGTGTATGCCAAGAAGTTCTGTTCAAAAAGAAAACACAAAATTTATTCAAGAAAAATCTGCAAATACTATTTTAAGCCATTTTTTCTTACTTTCAAAATTGGTCAAGTAGTAACAATTTTAAGTTATGCAGTTTTAGTAAGAACAGCAAATCGTCAAGATAGAAATGACCATTTTTGATTCTTTCTCTATAAAATAAGATCTCTATAAGTAAGATTTCCCTATATATCTCTCTACAAAACAAGATCTCTCTATAAAGTAAGACCCAGACTCACAGTTTTAATAGCTCCCTGTTGATAGTCTTTCTTTCAAAAAGTGTTGGACTTTTTAGAAGATGAAGTACTTGCAACTTACATCATAACTATTCTTAGAAAAATCTAAGAAAAACAGCTATCTTGAAGAGGAGAAAATCCCATATATATGCATATATGAATGTTTCTTCTTCTCTTCCTCTTTTTTTCTTAGAGTTCTTTGGCCATATTTATCTTAACCATTTCACATTCTGAATAATAAAACAAAATTTTGCAAATAATAATCTTGTTAGCAGAAAAACTGATTTGATTTTCAATACTGACTTGCACTTAAAGCTCTCAAATACACACAGCTGCCAGTAATATCCAAAATATTTATGTACTACTGATTGGAAGAGCACTTCCAGAGCCGTACTCGAGGTCCTCTAATAAAGAATGAGAAAATACTTCAAAATTCAGGCTTCAAACCTAATTATACAGATTTGGAAGAAGCTCTGGGCTTTTATATACATCATCTCAAGAGTTCCAAATACTGTTTGCTTAGAACAGCTCTGTTGAATCCCCAAACATTTTCTAACAAGAGCAGCACATACTGGAAACATACACACCATGATCAGTTTTAGAAGATCTGGATTTCCTTTTTTTCATTGAACACTGACTTTCATATTTGAAAGTTCCCTCTAAAACACTAAGTCTCAACTATAATTTTAACATGAATCATTTGCGTCCAACAGCACAAAACTGACATTTTTATCTGTGGGCTAAAGCCTCAGGACCATAGCAAGTGAAAGAAACTATTCTGAATTTAAAAGATTTCTAGATTTGCAGAAGTCAACTCTGAAGCACCAGGCATGCCATACTCCCTTCACCAACTTCAAATCTACCCCACTGAATTTTGCAACAGTGCAGAAGAATCATTATAGTAATGGTTTAACTTTTCTCTCTACTGTTAAGTCAAAGGCCCCACACATTCAATTCTGGAAATCAAAACCCAAAAATCTTACAAACATGAGCTTGTTCACTACCTTTGTGTCTAGAAGTACAACTCCTTCCTTAGAGTGTGAGCTATACATATCAAAAGGCTCTCTGCATTGTAGAATTATTTGAACTGAAAGCTGTGCTTTCACAGATTACATTCAAACCTGTTTGGAATTAAAATGTTCAGGGGTGCATAGATTATCATTTGCAAAACCTCATTATCTGACTGGGTTATAGCTGAGCTGCTAACTTGCCATACGCTGAGACAATTCATCCTTTCTTTGACCTGAGGGAAAGAGCTACAGCCCAATTAAAAAAAACTTGTGAAGAATCCTGTAAATTAGGGAAAAGCTAATGTACAGAAATAGCACATTTATATTTGCAATGAAGGAAATGAGTGGCAGAAGTAAGCAACAGTACAGCAGAGAAGTAACTTTACACATCACATATATTTCTTGAAAACCATTAAAAGAGATCAATGTAAAGTTCAGTCTGCTAAACAAGGGCTTCAGGTGTAGGAGCCAACACCTGGGCGCAGAACAACAAAGTCACATGTAAATAATATTTACTATTCAGAAAACCATTCAAAATAATTATATGATTAAGTACTTTGTTCCCCTGACAGATAACTAGATGAGAACTCTGATTGATAACTAGAGAAATCTGGGATTCTGGCAACAACAGTAACCACACAGTGTGAATATTCTGAATTGTAAGTAGTCAAGCTACATAGACTGCGTATCTGGAAGTTCCTAGGTTAACTTCAGCTTGTAGTCACTGGTCTACCCATGCCTCCTTCAGAATTAGCTAACAGAGAAGAGAGGCACAAAAGCAAAAATCACTCTCAGATGATTTACAAAGAAACACAAAGAGAGAAAATGACTGAAGGACATCTGATCACACCAAATATCAACTAAGAAAATTAATATTTATGCCTCTTGTCACAAAGTTAGTTTCTCTTGCCTGGAAAAGCACTTTTGCAAAGGACTCAAATTTCTGAACACATTTCTGTCACCATCCGCATCAGCACAGCGCCACCCAGCGGCCACACCATCCCCACAAATCCCTGGCACTGCCCGGGAATAGCAGTTCCAGCACTGGCTGCACCCACAGGGATTGCTCAGTGCATGGAGGAACAACAGTCCCAAAAAAGCAGTAAAAAAAACCCCTACGTCCCCACATCTTCCTACTGTGGATAGTTGTGCCAAGAGGAAAGATCAGAATAAGAAGAAAGGAAGAAAGGTTTAAAGGAGGACACGTAGGTAGTCAAAGAAGAGGTACCATTTCACTGGCATTTTTACCACCAGTGGCCAAGTACAATTCCAGTTAGTAACTCCTACCCTATTTGGAAAACACGCAATACTGTGAGAGTCAGTGCTCTGAGTACAATGTGATAACATATGATAATTCCTCAAGTTTGCAATTCAGTATGTTTTTTCGTCACTGCTAAAATTACTGGCAGTACCTTTAAAATGGCTTGTAAGTAACTTTAGTAATTTATTTATCTAAATAGTGGAACAAGAGATAACGTAACTTTAGGTAATTTCTAAATAAAACAATATTAGACCCTTGTTATTTTGACACCTGCAACCCTTCTAGATGAAAAGCTCACAAGCACAGGCAGAGAAGAAGCTGAAGGTTTTACACACAAAGAGAAACAAAATCCAAGAGAAATGGTCGAAGAAGAAAAGGTGATAAAAAGGATTTTTAGACAAAGGAAATGTTACAATGTATCCAAAAGTCAGTCTTGCCTAAGAAATTGTGAACAGTACCGGCTGCTCTTTATCTTTCTTTTCGATAACTACAGCAAATCACTTGGTAACAGATATGATTATAGATTAAAGACAGTGAATAAGCAGGTCCTAACTGTAATTATCCAAGGGCTTCAAGAAAATGGAGGGCTCCCAATAGTAAAGTCCAATTACTTGACTGGTCAGAAAAACTAACAGGACACATAATACCAGATCCTTAAGAAGTACTAATGATCATTTTCTACTCCTCTACTCCCCACAAAAAGAGACTGACTCTACAGGAGTTCTGCTCCTAGGTTTCTAAAACAGAACTGACAGAGAACCTAAACATGGACCATTACCATGTCCAAAACAAGTTCAGCATTCTCAGAAAAGAAACAAAATTCTACTTTGGATAATTAAGAAATAAGGCCTACCAGAAAGATGATCTGAAAGGCAAGCAAGGGAATGAATTCACAGTTTTCAAAACCAATATATTGAATTGGAGGACAGTAACTTATTCTAAGGTAAAGGAAAGCTGCAAGAACAATTCAGACTGATTGATTGATCATGATCTAAAAATTCAGATTGATAAATCATTATCAAAAAGGGAAAATTAAAAATACTGAAGAGAGCAGACAGATAAAACCCAGAAGGCTAATTGAATCAAATTTCAATTAGAAATAGGGGAGATAAATGACAACAATTTCAAATAGAGGAAAGTTAGATACAATATCCAAAAAACATTCTCTGAGTCTGAAAGGACAGGCTGCATGGAATCATAACCAAGTGCAAGTCTAAGTTGTCTCAAAGGAGATTATACCACTTGTTCATCCTCAAACCAGAGCATTTTGATTCAGGTCTTGCATGGATCTGTCCTGCACCTCGTTTCAAGTAAGTATTTTCAGTGCTGACTTAGATGATGGAAAATTACTGTAAGAAACATGCTGATGAACCTTGATGGTTCAAGATGGACTTTGTAGAAGATGTGAACATTTCCACAATTCAAACTGTTCCTGTTTTCATATAATCTCTATTTGTAAAATGAAATGCAAAAACCACAAAAGCCTGCTAATCCTGAGCCTCCACTGAACTCACTCCACTTATGTCAATGTCTTTCCTGCACTGGGGAGCCCAAAACTGAAGACACCACTCCAGAGGTTGTCTCACAAGTGCCAGATAGAGGGAAAGAACCACCATTCCTCTTCAGCTGCTGGCTATCCTCCTATACAGCCCACAATGCACAGCCACCTTTCTTTGCCAGAAGGACACAACGTTGACTGAGTGCAATTCACTGCCCACAAGGGCCTCGGGTGCTTTTCTACAAAGCTGCTTCTCAGCCAGCCAGTGCTGCCCTGTGCTGTTCCATGGGTTTATTTCATCTTGGGTGTAGGACTTGGGAGCATCTCAGGAGGTTACTGTCAGTCCATTTCTCTAGCTCGATGTGGCTGTTTTGAATAGTGGCCCTGTCTTCAAACTGCCCAAATTGCAGAGACTGCACTCCCATCATCCAGGCCACCAGTAACTCCTACATTCAATTGCAGCTGGCAATCCTGTATTCACTGATCTCAAGATCAGCAATTTTGTGCAACTATGTTTTATTTCCATTTGAGGTCTACTTAAATCAAAGGGCAGTAAACAAGGAGGCTACCAAAACAGAAATGGAATATGTTCCAAATCTAAAGGTCAGCATCTCAGAGTATGTATAATTATGAACAAGCATGAACTAGAATCAACTTACTCATTCCTGAACATTCTCTGTCTCCATCCCACACGTTAGAAACAGCATGTCCCGTCAACAGCAGATTAATCAAACTTTGGCTATACAACAGAAAGAAATTACATAAGACATAAGAAATTAAAAGGGACATGCAATTAATTTTGAAAAAAGTGGTTATCTGTAATAAATTTTAAAATATTTGGATTACCCAGACAACCAAGCAGATATTTTGTAACTATTTTCCATTAACTAGTGTGTATTTTAATTCAGCAACACTAAATATCACTTCCACTCTTTCAAACACAAACTTGATATAGAATGTAGCCCTGAATTTGAGAATCATTATTCCGAAAATTTGGTGAGAACAGAAGCATTTCCTCAGAACTGATGTACAAAAAGGAGTTAGCAGTGAGAAAGACACACTTTTCAGTGTTGTTTTTGGTTAAAGTTATAACTGAGTCTGTCTTTTAATATCAGTAATTTCCTAAAAGAATGATCAGTTACATAAGACATAAAAAATTAGCCCACAAATCTATTCTAAAAGTGGTAGCAAACGTGTTTTGCAGCTTACCTTCCATGACCATAAACAGGATCTATCAATGGCTCAGTTGCATCTTCAATTTCATTTTTTATGTTTTCGATACCCTGCAGAAAAATTATAAACATTTTTGCTATTCTAAGGAAGGAGTTACAACATTTATGCAACAGAATGCAACAGTAAAACATTGGGAGGCTGATCTTTTTACATGAACTGATAACTAACTAAACAGGCTGCTTTCTCTTTGAAGGAAGATGTTTTCAAACATCTTGTAAGGAAGGATGATTTTAAAATGTCTACGTCTCCCAGATCAAAAGAGAAAAAGACAAACCAAAACCTCAAAAAACCAAAGGAACAAGCCTTTCAAATTTTTAGGCTGGAACTGTACTTCAACATAGATGAAGATACCATTTCATCTATTTATCTGGACTTAGTTCATCAGTTTGTTGTTCATCTTCTACAGAAAAAGGGTTACATATTAAACATTCTCTTAACAAAGAAATAAAACCCACCCACAAAATACATCAAGCAACCCACAAACCTTTGTCAGTATTACAGAATACAGAAAGAGCAATACTCCAAATCTGTTTGTCCATGCTGAATATTGATCCCAAACTGCATCCTTCAGTTCAGGGAAGCTTTTGAATGCTCGTTTGCTAAAGACAAAAAACAATAACAAACAAACAACAGAAAAGAAGTATGTATTCAGAAGAAGCATTAGAATAGTGTCACAAAGCACAAGCAAGAACTACGAACACTTAACATGAAAATGTCAAAGTAAAAGTAGAACAGATCTGGTGTTACATACAGAATGACAAAGTAGCTGTTCTGGAGTTACTGTAACTGTCATAGGGTCATTAGTATTTATGCATCTGAAGAGGATAAATAATTCTGGAGCAAAATGCAAAAATGAACAAATTTTATATGCAAACACTAACCATAAAGTTACATACATGCATGACAGAGCTGAGTGGCTTGCACCACTACTGTAATTCTATAAAACACTATTACTGAAATTGCAAATAGACTGCATGTCACCAAAATAACATTTGCATTATAGAGTGTTCTGAAAGACATTCAGCCCATAAACAATGGAGAAAAAATCCTTCTACAAAACCAGGTAAGACTATCTTCCAGGCTTTTTAAGATATTATATTTCCCATAAGAATTTTATGTTGTTAGACTCTAGTTCTGGAAAAAGCAAACTGTTTAAAACACTGAACAGTGGTACAGTAACATCTGGGACACTATCTGGTTGCATAATATGGTGACTGCCTAGATGATAAAGTAACACCATGTGGTCATATGTTTAAAAAGAAAAAAACTGAAATAACTGAGAAAACAAATAAATTCACCAATATTCCAGTGAAGCAATATATTTTCAATTTCTTGGGACAGCTAAGAGCTAAATACTGCATTTCAGAACACAAACATTGTTTTTTACTGAGTAATTCAAACTAGAGCATAGTCTCTGCTTCTCTTACACAAACAGGTATATTATTTTCTTTTTCATTTCTTGCATACTTTAAGTAAGCTTTGTTTAAAAAAGAAACAAATACCTACAAAAATATATCCAGAGATGGGTTTACTCTGGCTAATACTTGATTTCTAAACATCTTTTCTTCAGCAGTAGAGTACACATGGCACACAAGGCAAAGCCAGTTCTGAAATCCATCTTATGTCTAAAGGCAAATGCCAGAGCACTCATTCCCAGTGAGAACGACAGAAAAAAATTAAATGGGTACCACAAGTCCAAAGATTGAGGGGGTGAGCAGGAGGGGAGGAGGAAGGGCAGGAAATTGTTTTGATCAGCTAAGGTTATAAAAATTTTTTATTCTCCTCTTTCTTATTTCCTTATATGACAACGGGTTTAAAAAATAAACTATAATTACCACTGATAAAATGAGCTGTATTTATTTCAGTTCTAATTAGCAACATTTTCCATCTCAGGTGTTTTTTGGAATTTTGCTGCTCTTTATTTCCTCTTTGGGGATTGATTTGTATAAATTTACCCAACTGTGAAAATAAAAGGCTGTTACCTTTAAATATAAACTCACTAGAACTGTGAGCTCTGTGTTTACCTCCCAAAAAAAGAACAGTGTTTAAAGTATGAAACAAAAATCAGTCTTGTATATGAAACATTTTAATACATATTTCTTACGATATCTCAAATCAAGAAAAAGTACTGATGACATTATATAAATATTGAAGATTAACATCTTTAACTTAAGTATGAATCTTGATTAGATGCACAGAAGTCTGTGTTCATAAACTTGAAATGCACAAAGTATCTGGCCAATTTGACACATTACATTGCTTCAGTTTTATTTTAAAGCTTAATACTTATGCTCAAAATAATATTCCATTTTAAATAGCTAAAGTGCAAAGAAAAACACAACCCCCCCCAAACCAAAACTTGAAATCCAAGTTTAACCTGATGAGTAAAACACAGAAAGTTCCTCAGCATACCCCTTTCTGGCCTGTGAATATTAGTGTAACTTCAAAATATTGTATTTTAAATGTTCCAACATATTACTTACTGAATTAATGCATGAAATCGCTCAAAGCCAAGCTCTTCGACAGCCAAGGCAGCTATACACAAGAGACACTTTTCAGCACTACACATGGCAAAAAAATGACACAAGATACACACAGCAAGCTAGTATACTTTCAAGCTCTAATTATATTTTTTATCCTCCCTTGACATTCAAATTTAACTGATTAATATAAACTAATTTACTGCAACATTAAGATTCCACCATACAAATTAGTGAGAACATTTCTATTTGGACTAATCAATTTATTAAAAGCACAAAGCCACTGGAGTGTGTAGTCTTGGAAATATTTGTCATATACTGAGCTGTTGATTTTGTACAAAATGTGGCTGTTACAAAGTCACCAAGCATATGCATACTATAGATATAATTTTGCAGGCCAACAAGAAGTACTATTTCCTAGAAAAGCAAGCATGATTATTTGGATCATTTTATCAGTATGGGTAAGCTGTATTTTTTCTGTTACAGAAATTTAGTTGGTTTTTTTCCCTTTAATGCTTATTTATTATGAACAAAAAACTAGAATTATTCTACACAGTGTTACACATTCTGTTTTTAAGTAAGTTCTTGTTGTTTTCTTTCCATAATGGATAAACAGCCTTTCAAATTAGTGTTATGTCCAGGACATAAAAAAATACAGCCTTAGCGACTTCCCAAGTTCAACACAGGCTTTATACCTTTCTTTTTTCTTTTCTAAATCTTTCTGCTACTACAGTAATACACAAACCAGATAGATCTGCTTTCTGATAGATGCCACTTGATGCTGAATATTTAAATAATGTCTGATAACCGAGTTACTTAATGTGACTGTATACAATTCAGTTAAGATCTGAAGGCATTAGAGTTAGTACTACCGACCAATTCTTCCCAGCAGAATTCCAGAAAAGGCATTTAATGCCCATTCTGACCGTATTTTCAAAGATGTACTTCATTTGCCCTACACGCAAATACAACTGATTCTTAAGCAATAGAATACTTTCATTTTCTACTTAAGAAACACAGTAGCAGTAGTCTTAAGAATTTTAGGTTTTGTCATTTGAATAACTACAATAAATTGCTTAGATTACCAAGACTAAAACTGAACTTAAAAGAATGTATATTTAAGACATTTTTATAAAACATGAAACAATGAATCTAAATTGCAGAAAATGCTGCAAAAACTAACCCTGCTCGAAGAACACATGTTTTTGTAAGCAGAAAGTTAGAGGGACTAACTCATATAAAGCAATCTTTGAACCTGGGAACTTGCACTACTAAAGCCAACACATGGCCAACAAGTGACTGCTATACACCACAAAAGCAGATGCAAAATGCTATTGCATTCAGTAAGTGTGCTCGAATCCACCTTTTGTTCACACAGCAGGATGATAGGCAGTTTCATTCTGTCACTAAAGAACAGAGTGAAATGCTAAGAGAATTACTATTTGAAATAAAGGGAAAGAAGTAGAAATTCTAAAGAGAAGTAGAGCTATACATAATCTAAACAATGCTAAATAAAGACAGTGCTTAGTGGAACAAAAAAGAATGAACAGCAAGAGAACATGAGATGTAAGAGAAATACAATTGTATAGAAACTCTTTAAAATGATGCTCTCATCATACTGTGTCTACCCATATTTCATGGCTTTATTATAAACACATCCCCATATTTAATTCTCAAATAGCCTGCCATATGGAACTGTAATACTCCCTGCACACCCAACTCATCTCTTAAGTCCTATCAACTATAACAATGCCAGTTTCTAATTTTATTGGTACAGCAGCCAAGCAAAAAAAATATTCATTCCTTTGCACTAGCAGTTTGCACACACAACTCTGCATTACTCACAGTATGTTCTCCTCAACATCTTTCTCCCACCCCTAACCAGGTTAAGAAGATGGTTTACAGTTAAATAGCAGGACAGAGGAAGGGAAAAAAGCCCAAACCTAACTAACATATCTTAAATCAGTCAGTGTTTTGCATTATTCATAGAAGGCAAAATACTGTACATACGAGAGGTGCATTGTCTAGCAGGAAATGTAGAATAAAAACAATAAAAGAGATTAACATTGCCCATGACATAAGCAGGCTGTACATGGTAAATGTAACCTGGTCTTCCGTGAGCACATTCCATGTTATTAAGGACTAGTCAGGCAGAACTTGAAGACTTGTACAGAAACATGAAAAATATAGTTACGTAATAGTATGGATTAGTTCATGAGTGTCAGAGTTGAGAGTAATTATTAAGAATGTGTGTGTTTAAAAAGATTGTTGAACATATTCTACAGTTAAAAGTCCTTTGGAATAAGGCAAAATATTAAAAAACAGGACAGTAAGATCCATTAGATAACTAGTCTCTGCTTCACTTTCTCTAGAAAACAAACTTCCTATCATTGGCAAGAGATTCAGAGACAACTAAAAATGAAATTAGAAATTTCAGAGTTACAACTGCATTATCTTGCAAAGGAAGGTTTTGGGTTTTTTTTACATAAAGTTGCAGATATGAATTTCTGTATGATACTTTTTCTTACTTAAAAAAAAACGCTCACCTTGGAACTCCTATGGACTGAGCATCTATTTTTTCAATTAAATATCATTTTCATTATTATTGATTGAGGCTTCTAAAGCACAGAGAGCACTTGCTAGAAGCAGATGAAGATGACTTGTAACAAAGAGCTCCAGCACTACAAATTGCTGTAACTAGCTGTGCATGTATAAATCTATTTGTACAATCCATACTTTGTAGTTATGTCACAAACCAATGAATAACATATTCCTTCCATCAAAAGATAGCACCTCAATAAGCAACATGTTCTCATGTGAAGAGATTTTCATGCTTCTTTGGGGACACATTGCAAAAAAAACTAAAAGAAAAAGCAGCTTATCTTTTAACACATTAGATCTCTTCTGTTAAAAGATTAATAAATACAATTCTCTGATCATATGTGCACAGATAAACTTTTCATGTCACTGGCTCTGCAGTAGTTAGGTATGATTGGATGCCTCATCTTAGTGCAACAAATGATGTCTCCTGGATCCTTGATGTCAGTAATTAATGAAGGAATCAAGATATTTGTAAAAAGCAGGTAACTGAAAAATTCTAACCTACAAAAAAAAATTTTTACTAGAAGGTGATTTAAACTGTTTGGTACTGCACAGACAAATGGAAAAAGGCTGCTTCTCTGTAACAGGGGATCCAGAATACTTTAGAATAAATAAAGCATTGGAGAATTTTTTACTAAATTCTTCTAAAGCAACAAGTGACAAGCATTCTTCCAGTGTTAAGAAGTATGTAAATGTTTCAAAATTAAAGACATATCAGGTCCTAATACATTACAAAACAAAACTGAAGATTACGGAAATTGCTGAAACTCTAAAGAAACTTCTATGTTAGGATTTGAGTGATAGCATATTGCTTTCAACAAAAAGGATCAATGCCTCTAATTACAACAGACAAAAATCTATCTTTTGCTAATGGAATCACCAAGGCAAAACCCCCATCTGTGAATTAATAAAAAAGCAGTGGTCCCTCAAAAACTATGTAATACTTCATTAAGTGATGGGTAATTGAGCATAGAAATACATCTTACAAGGTTGTTCCTCTTGATGACTAGATTCTGCAGGACTTTCAGAAATACTAGCAGTTTCTTCAGTTGTTTTTCCTCTTATCCATGTTGCCAGACAGTATGACTCAGAATTATCAGAGCAAGCCATTTCCAAAATATCACATAATGTATGACAGAGAAGGTTCTTCTGCTCCTCTTCTGTAAGATCAGAAATCTATATGAGTTGGTTGCTGAGAATCATTGTCATATAAAAGCTACTAGTATCTTTTTCATACATTAATACTATCTAAACAATTATTACTCTTCTCTCATTAATTACCAGTGTAATTGCTCTTTAACTATACTAGACCAAAGATTATAAAGCTATCTTTAGAAAAATGTGGTTTTATAGGATTTCTAACCCATTCCCTTCCTTAATAAAGGATTTCAATTAAATATTTATAAAACACAGAAGTATTAAGGACCAGCATAGACTGCACAAATAGGAGTTCTGAAGCATGTAGCATACATATGGTATGGAAGCACACAAATAAAAAGTAAGTGTGAAATACTTTACATTTTTTGAACTAAGACATGCTTTACAAATAAATAAAACAGAAAAAAAAATGAGGGGAAGAAAAGAGGTCTCTATACCTGGACAGTCTCTCCAAGTAGACTTTTCACTGGTAAAAAGCCTCTTCAAAAGGAATGCCTTTGTTATCAAATAATAAAATATTATTAAAGTACAAGACAACACCAAGTTTTACATTATGCCACAAGCTCTACACCAAAGCATTTCTGCATGTTATTAAGAAGAGTTTCAAGCTGCTCATCGTTCAGTACAAGACTCTGAGCCTGCCCTGTTTACTGACTTTTCCCGATCAAACCAGCTACAGAGGTGGCCTCATAACTACATTCAATACTAGTGAGTTTGAACCTCAAGTACACTTTAAATAGACATAGTGCACAGTGAAATATTCACCACCAGACTCACAGCACTGCAGTAATGGAGGCACAAATATTTTTCAGTATAACTAATCAGTAGTACAAGACATCTCTAGACACTAAGACAAACCCCTTTAGTAGTTAACAAGCCCACCTCTTTTAACCATTGCAAATAATAACCTGCAGACCAGTTAAAGACAGTTAAAGAAATCCTATCCATGTGCATAACCCTACTATGTTTAATCATCAACGCTAATGCTGCAATTAAAAAAAAATGCTCTAAGTTACAGAGAAGGAAAAATGAAAAAAGAAACTTCGTGAAGCAGAGTCTTGGGTTTTCTAATTATGCTGTAAAATGCCATTTCAGATATTCGCAGCACCTTAGAAACAGCTGGTTCAACTTTCACTGCTTTCCTGACATGCCCACCCTGTTCCCCCATTACAGGTTTTTTGCACACTTTTCTAGTAATTCGCAGCAGCAGCAGCCACTGCAAGATATGTTTGATCCCTTCCTCCTTCCCTAGCTGGAACTCAATTCACTTTTAAATATGCTTTAATCACTTAATTTCAAGGAAGTTTAAATACATCATCTAAAAAAATATTTGTCTACAAGAACATTTTATATGTTAAAGACTTGGCACTGCCTTTAAAGAGCTGGCTGTTCCTATTCTTTACTCTCTCCAATCCCTTAAATAAAAGACTTGTAATTCTAACATCAAAGACCAGACACTCTGCATCTGGTTTTAAGATGACAGAACTAGAGAGAACCATGCTATGGAGTACAATTCATAATAAAATAGTTTTATATTGATTGTTTGCCACTTAAACAAATGGTACTTCTTCCTGTGGTACAAGTCTTCTGGTGGGACCAGCATTAAGAGTGGTAGGGGTTTTATGACATTATACATACCAGAGATGCAAACAATTCTACAGTGTCAGTTGTCTGACCCAGTCAACTTCCAGTTCATGATCAGATTCATTCTGCTACATGATTTAAGTATGTCCCATATCAGTGGACAAGGCCTTCAATCAGACTGAGACATACCTGCAGAATCTGATCTGTGTTTCAGAGGAGTCACCAGCAAGTTACCAGAAAAAGTAATTTGGTCCATGACTCAAAGCCTGCCTGTCCCTACAAGATGCTCCTACGAGACTGAAGAGTAGTCACAGTTAAACAAACTGAACAGGAGAACAGATCCAGCCTACAGGTCCTACATGCACCCAGCAGTCAGAACTGCCCTGAAACAGCATTGCAAAAAGCATGCACAGCTTGCAAGGTACAATCAAGAAGGAAAACAAAAAAATTCACAACCACAGTTGGTTTAGAGTATCTGCAACACAAGTGAAATCCTAAGCATGTCATCAGGAATAATATGTCATCTGACATATTTCAATTATTCTGCTAATTAGGACTTTAAAAGTATAATTTTTCCCTTTTTAGCACATAGCAAACCTTGTTAGGTTTGAAAAATCAACTACTTCAAATATTTCTAATACAGAATTACAGAAAAAAAAGCAGACATTGTGACACAGATATAACCCTTAAGGGCAGGGAATTCAAGAGATTCCCTGAAAAGGATTAGGATTAAATTTGTTTCTGATCTTTTCCTCCTGCCCTTTATAATGCATTCCTGATTTTGAAGTTACTTCTGCTTGGATCAGCCTGCTGCATTTCCTCAAACAAATGCTCCTCTGCAAAATTACAGTTCAAAATCAGCCCATGCCCATCCTTGCCTTTTTACAGAGAGTTTGCCCCCTCCACAGTTTGTTATGAAATCAAAATACAACTGATCTGCAATTTTTTTCATATTTATTTTAGCTCCAAATATATGAAGAACAAATTCTGGGCTCACTAATTTTAAACCATTCCTATAATAAAGGCATCTTACTTGCACAGGTGCTATCACTGCACAAGGGCCACCTTCAAATTGTTCTAATGCAGTTGATTCAGAGTCGCTGAAGACAAATCCTGTCAAATGAAAAAGGATTTTATTTAATGAAATATGTCAACAAGTACACATTTACATATACTCACTCCTACCCTAACAGAAATGACACCTAATTTATTCACCTTTAAAAATCAGGGTGTTGTTTCCTTGATAATGCAATTGCATATGGCTAAACTATCTGAAGAAAAGAAGTTATGAGTACAGATAAAAGGACAGAAATTAATTATTTATATTTGCAATTAAATCATGACCACAAAGGTACAACAACTAGGGTTTTAAACAAAGGAATTTCTAACTTAAACCATGTTTTTTATTTTATGATAGTTTATTTCTTATCAATAAATTAAAATTTGTGTATTATTTTGTCTCACATATATAATAAAAATACATCTTGGAACCTTCACTGAACACATATAATACACTTGTATTCCTGATGAAGGGGACAGTAGGCTCCCAATGATCTCATTTTTGACCTATCAGTGTATCCTATTAAGACTGATAAATGCTGAGTAGCTTAAATATTCACTTGTAACCCCTGAATCAAACCTCTTTATGGTGTTCTTTCACAGAAGATATACTACATTTACTGAGATGCAACATCACCTATTTTCCCTCTCCAGCTTTAATGTATTTGTATTTCAGAATTATCTTACAGTCACATAATAAAGCAAATACTAGAGCAATTACTGCAAAATTGTTTAATCACTTATCTTAAAGTTGTCTTTAAGATAAGGTGATTCATAGCTTTCATTTCACAGGGGTAAATGCACATTATCTTGATGAAGCTGACACACAGCATCTTACAGCAAGTGGTGTTTAGCATTATCCTTTTAAGTAATGATAAGATTGTGCTGAAGTCATTCTAGTACACTAATCTAGAAATCATGCAACTCTACTCAGCAAGTAACCAGCAAACACAAGCAAGTGGGGGCAGGCAGAACGAGGATGGACACATGTGCACCTTGTCACAGACTGACAGTGTCAGTCTCAGCAGAAAGGAAGTTCAATGCTACTTTCCCACAATTTCTCCTTTTCCCAATTCTATAGGATTACATGCTGCCATAAAAGCATCTCTAAGCCCTGGATGAGAATTTGAACTGAGAAAATCCATCTCCCCACACTACAACATAGCAAGTACATCATCCAAGCAGCAAGAGATAGGACTACTGCATGTTTTGTAGGCTGTACTTCATCACAGAATAGTAGTTCCACAACAATGTGACTTTTTTGTTTTAAAAAGGATCAGTATAGCCATGTGCTTTCTGCTGTATCTGACTGAAGGCTCCAGGTTAATTTTTAACCACATGTGCAAATGTGCATTACAAAGATGTATTTTATATCCAAAACCTAGGTGCCTATGTCAAACCTATGTACTTAAATCTGGCATCACCTGATGTAGCAATGAAGCTCTGTTAATTCGGGCTTGAACCAAAGTTTGCAGTAATGCCATTTCACTTCCCTGTTAACATGCTCTACTAAGAAATATCAACAGTGCTTTAAACTTTCCGAATTGGTTCGTGCAGGCTTAGAATATTAAAAGGTAAGTCCTCCTCTGCTTTGAAGCGTTACTGCATGCCATCTAAGCACACTGCAACAAGAGAGCTTTTTTAGTATTTTAATGATTTGTTTCTGCAAAAAAACAACATACTTGGCTGTGGTACCACTAAACCACACTTAAATCTTGAACTTGCTTCACATTCTTCAGGCTTCTTATAGAAGGCATGAACTGTCTCAGCTTAACCCTGCCCTGTTTTTCAAAATTGCTTCCTAAAAACAAAGAACATCAAGTGATGCACCAGAACGAATACAAATTTGAGACAGACTATGTAAAGTCGGTATCACACAGAATTTCACAGAATACAACCACTGGCAAAACACACATATAATACCTGAGGAAACACTTCTTATTACTTTAATGCTGTTTAATGCTTAATAAATATTAAGATTCTAAAAGCTGTTGAGTGAAAAATTTGGCTTCAGGCAGTATGGTCTTGCTCTCTTTTTTAAAAGTTTTACAGAATTGGAAGTCAGCTCAGGTAAAATTTCAGAGATCAGCACTCTGAATTCCAGCTGGGTTCAAGTCTACCTCTGCATCCACACCTACTTAACTTTTTAACCCTCCACAACAGTCACATTTTGGGCAATCTCTGTAAACACTCATCAACCCCACATGCTTCCTTATGATTCAGAAGTATGGCCTGGCCAGCCTTTAAGCTACTAAAATGAGCATCTCCAATCCAGAGTAACTTCTGCTTACTCTCTCTCTTAACGATTCATATCTATCATACAGTTCTTTCCACTCAAGATAAAATTTCAAAAAGAAAAAAGATGTAATGCAGCCAAAATAATATTTTTAAAAATTAATCTCTCTGCCTTTAATGAGTATAATTAGCATAATTTCCTTGCAAGAAACATAAAATAGTGTCATTACCATACATCTTCCATGTCATTTATAACCCTATTAAATGCTCCATTGACCCAATTTTTCCATCACTACTGCTGCTGCTTTAACCTCTTGGGGAGGTGTGGCAGGGAGGTGGAGTGGATGTAGATTGCTGTTGGTAGCCAGTGCATTGCCCAATATTTTGAGTAATAGCATTGAGAAATCTGTCTTTATATCCTTTGTCCACTATAATCACACAACACAAAGTTTTATTCTCCTTATTTCCCCATTTGGCATTTATGAAGTTTCCATGTTTCTTTCTTGCATCTAATTCTTAGCTCTTCTACATACAATTTGCCAAAATTAGCATATGACATAGTCACCCCCTCTTGTCCTTCATCTAGTATGCTACATCGCAGTCCAAAGTACTACAAAACCCATTCATTCTTCTATTATGACTACTCCAGCACTTTCCTGCATCTTTTTATTACTAGCCTATTTCTAAAAAATATTTTTTCTATCCAAGACATCATAGACATAGCTGTCATTTCAGAAAGGATGCTGTGTCACTTCAGTATTTTCACTCTGTACTACAAAACCCAATTCTAACTGAATGAAAAAGACAAGGGAATAAGCAAAGAGCATGCAACTCTAACCAGATTAGAAAAACCCTTGCTGATCCAATCTAACTACAAAGATGCTGCACTAATCACTTTTAGTCCTAGAATCACAGAATATGTTGAGTTGGAAGGGACCCACAAGGATCATGGAGTCCAACTCCTGTCACCCCAAGAATCACACCATGTGCCTGAAGGCATTGTCCAAACACTCCTTAACTCTGTCAGGCTTGGTGCTGTGACCCCTTCTCTGGGCAGCCTGTTTCAGTGCTCAACCACCCTCTGTTTTTCAAACCTTGTCCTGATGCTCAATCTAAACCTCCTCTGACTCCGCTTCATGCTGTTTTCTCAAGTCCTGTCACTGGTCACAAGAGCGAAGAGATCAGTACCTGCCCTTCCACTTCCCCTCATGTGGATGTTGAAGACTGCAATGAGGTCTCCCCTCAGTCTCCTCTTCTCCAAGCTGAACAAACCAAGTGACCTCAGCCACCTCTCACCATGGAAATGCATTTATTTTTCTCTTTTAGGATACAAGAACTGCCTGGTGGAAACACTAGAATAACACCTTATTACCCAAGCATGAGGTTTACAACACATCTAAATGTTTCTCTAGCGTTGGGAATAGAATGACACACATTCTGCTTGCGGCTTTTGGTTTTCCAAGCATATCTTTACAGTAAAATGAAACTTCTCAAATTTTCTGTAGTGGAAAAAAAAAAAAACCCCAACAAACATTTTCCTGCCCACATAAAGGAAGGAGGATTTACTACAGCAATAGCACAACAAAACTCCACTGAATGGGTTGTGGATAAAGAGACAGGAAGTCCTGCAGGGGTGTGAGGAATGTATACACACGACCTGGTAGACTACCACTAAATTGGGCAACTGGAAGATGGAAGAGAATCCAGACAAAATGGACCTTTTTACACTGTATGTTATGCATATACACACAAACTGTACTTCCCACTACGCTTTTGCAGTTAAATGCTTGTTCGAGAAGACCATTCCATATCTTTCTTTCCAAAGACCAGTGAGAACACAGCTTGTCTAATTCTGAAAGGATGCTGTGCACAAATCTGCCAGACATTTATATCGGATAGAAATGATGCCTCATGCCTTGGGGATGATCTGAAGAGCAGTTTTATGCATGAAATTTGTCCCTCGGATCAATGGAGAAATTTACTCCTAACATTAGGTATGCTCCTTTAGGGTTCAGTCATCTTCTCAGCTCCTCACCCAGTCCTCATATCTAGGCTAGGAAACACCAAAGAGCAGACTGAAGATTTGCACTACATGCCTGTGTCTGCTTTAAGGATTCTGCTAAACGGAATCAACAAGGTTCAAACTGCAAATTCCGCTGCAATCATAAAGAAAAAAATTCTGTAAAGAACTCCACAAGAAAACCCTCACAACTTTGGAGTCACGCCTTTGTTAAGTTCGGAATAAAATCAATATATTTAAAGCTGCCAATGCAGCAACCTGAGAGAATTTCTGCCACTAACTTCCAACAGTGCATCCATATGAGGTGGCTCAGTTCTCTAAACTGCTCACTAATCAGCCCATCTTCAAATGAGTATGATAGTCAATGAGTTTGGTGTGTGACAGGATTCCTGGAATGCTGCCGTCTTCACTGAGAAACTGACAGGTATGAGTCTTATGTCCCTCAACATCCTCCCTACTGTCTACTTTTCTTTCCAAATGAAAATCATAGTTCTCAACTTTCAAAGGGTTTGAGAAAGCATCAGACAATGTTCAGCAAGTATCCAAAATAAATGCCAGTGCTGGCACTACAGTCAAAAGAAATTAAAACAAACAAAAAAATCCAACACCAAACTAGTTGTTTGATGCTTTCTGTACATTTTATGTGGAACAGGGTCTATCTTTTAAACTTTCAAGTCTTTGGAAATAATAAAGCTTGATATATTTGTTTGTTTGGGGTTTTTTTTCTCCCTTTTAAATCTTGATGAGTCAGTGTTAACAGGCCTCTGCAGCAAGTAAATACTGCAGAACTTTTTCAACAAAATAGAAAATGAAAGCTGGGTGAAAGTATTATGCAGCTACACAAGGTAAGTGACTGGAACCGACTTTTGATTCTCAGCACAAGACCTCCTAACAGTCTAACTTAATGCCATGGGTTTTTGCTACACAAAATTGATTATACTGAGAAGGATATAGAAAAGGGAACAGACACACTACACATTCTAGTCACAGGACTTTCCCTAAAGACAGACTGGAAATAGCAGCTCCATTGCAGAAGCCACCAAGAACTCCAGAGACCTTTTGCATTAATTCTTCACTCGATCACAAGTACAGCGCATCAGAACACACATTTCAATAAATTTTGAAACTGCTAAAATTTCTCATGCAAACTATCTTTAAAACTTCAACTGTGGCAATCCAAAACTACCAGTTGAAGAAATAATTAAGCTTTTTAACACCAAGTCGTCTTCTCTGGCTTTGCACACACCTTGTACTGAAACAGCAACATTACCAAAACTTAAACGAGGTATTTCAGAAAGTAATTATATTTCAATAATTCACTCATTCGGAAAAGCAATGGCTTCAATGTGCCTGCTTAAATTCCACATCTTAAAAGGAATTTAGCTTTTTTCTCTAAATATTTATCACTGAATTATCTGAGGACAGATAAACCTAGGGAAAAAGATATGAGTCTGGTCATGCACTGTGTCCAGTAACAGGGAGCAGCTATGCAGCTCCCAAATCTATTGAAACTATGTAGATGACAATACCCTTGTTTAAAAACACCACAAAACAAAACAACAACAACAAAGAGAGAAGAAAAAAACCCCAAAAATCAAAACAAACAAAGGCAAGGAACAGAGAACACTAAGAAACTTCTGTTTCAAGCAACTTTACCCTGAGACATGGATGCATTTTTTTAAATCTATAAATTCCACTATCACTTATAAATTTTCTCCAGGAATCAACAGTTTTATCATGAACATGAACTATTACTGGAATTCCTCAAAGCCCACAGCAAGTTAGAGAGAAGGCTATTATTCCCTTCTTTCAGCCAGGGCAGGTACACAGACTGATTTCTTGTACATAATTTGTATAGGTAAGCTTTGCAATTGCACTCTTAAGGACCAGCAGCAAGCCTCTATCAAGAAATCATGCATTGGCTGTATAACTTAAACAGAAAAAACACCTTATAAATACCGCAGGTTCCAGCATTACTGCTGCTTTATCACTTGACATATACTAATACTGGCATGCACCTGTTTCCATGGCCAAATAACAAGTTTAAAAAACAAATCTGTGGGTCTCTGTCCCAAGCCTGGCCCCGCTTTTGCTAAGTCTATTTGTGACTCACATATTCTTCACCAAAAAAAAACAAAACCAAAGGACAACTTATGTTCGTTTCCACAAGCTACGTAAAATCACGACATGAGCCGCTGCTGTTATATTTAAAAAATTCAGATCCTTTTCTACGCAATTTAAAATTCCTGTGGAGATGTGTGGTTACAGGCGACCATGCTGCAAAAAACCAAAATAATTATTCAGCAAGGGAAGCTGCCGCATCATTTTCCCGCGTGGGCCAGCGCCGAGGGGCTGCTGACACAGGCACACGAGCGGTGCCCGGGGCACGGCCCCCCTCAGGCACACGGAGCCACAGCACGGGGGGCGGCGGGGGGAGCTGCGGGTGTGCCCCGGCGGGCGGCCCGGGGCAGCGAGGCGGGAAGGGCCGGCGGGGCACGGCGCACGCAGGTACCTTGCGCCCAGCGGCAGAAGATGGTGTCGGCCAGCCCGCGGGGCCCGGCCTTCTT
>VZTR01025962.1:35504-94161 GCA_013400775.1 Chaetops frenatus
GGCGGGCCGGGCCGGGCCGGGCGAGGCGGGGCGGCTCTTCCGCTTCCCCAGCAGGCCCTGCTGCTTCCGCGGGCGCGGGGGCGGGCGGGCAGGCGGCGCGGCCTCTGCGGGTGGTCGTTCCCTTGACATATCCGGGACGGAGGTGTTTTCTTTCGACCTGAAATTTCCCCGGATCAAACTGTTGCGTATTCGCACTTGGAATTCTTCCTGTGGTGTGCTGCTGAAATGGAGCTGCGGTGTTGTGCCCACTTTCTTAAACAGTCGGTATCGGTAGGATAGAAGGGACCGCTGCAGATAGAAGTATGGAATCATAGATTTATGGGCGTTGGAAGAGACCTTTACGAACATCAAGTCCAACCATCACCCAGCACTTCACTCTAACCCTTAAACCGCGTCACCCAGCGCCAGATCCAGACACCTCGTAAACACCTCCTGGCATGGTGACTCCTCCAATTCCCTGGGCAACCTATGCCAATGCGTGACTACCGTAATGGTGAAAAAGATTTTTCTAATAATCTAATCTGAATTTTTCCCTGTGATAATCTCCAGATCATCCTGTCCAAGGCCCTGCTAAGGCAGAGTCACCTGGAGCAGATGACACAGGAACGTGTCCAGGTGTGTTTTCTGTGTTAGCAGAGGAAGGCTTCATGACCTCCCTGAGGGGGCAGCCTGTGCCAGCGCTCTGCCACCCGCAATGTAAAGATGTTCTACTTCGTGTTGAGATGGGAACTTTTTGTGGTTTAGTTTATGGCTGTTGCGCCTCATCTTGTCGCTGGGCACCAGTGAAAAGAGCCTGGCACCACCGTCTTGGCACCCACCTTTGAGATATTTATATGCATTAATGAGATTCCCTNTTAAACAGTCGGTATCGGTAGGATAGAAGGGACCGCTGCAGATAGAAGTATGGAATCATAGATTTATGGGCGTTGGAAGAGACCTTTACGAACATCAAGTCCAACCATCACCCAGCACTTCACTCTAACCCTTAAACCGCGTCACCCAGCGCCAGATCCAGACACCTCGTAAACACCTCCTGGCATGGTGACTCCTCCAATTCCCTGGGCAACCTATGCCAATGCGTGACTACCGTAATGGTGAAAAAGATTTTTCTAATAATCTAATCTGAATTTTTCCCTGTGATAATCTCCAGATCATCCTGTCCAAGGCCCTGCTAAGGCAGAGTCACCTGGAGCAGATGACACAGGAACGTGTCCAGGTGTGTTTTCTGTGTTAGCAGAGGAAGGCTTCATGACCTCCCTGAGGGGGCAGCCTGTGCCAGCGCTCTGCCACCCGCAATGTAAAGATGTTCTACTTCGTGTTGAGATGGGAACTTTTTGTGGTTTAGTTTATGGCTGTTGCGCCTCATCTTGTCGCTGGGCACCAGTGAAAAGAGCCTGGCGCCACCGGCTTGGCACCCACCTTTGAGATATTTATATGCATTAATGAGATTCCCTCAGTCTTTTGTAGACTGAATAGGCCCAGTTCCAGCAGTCCCCCCCTGTAATAGAGATACTCCAGTCCATTGAACATTTGTGTGGCCCACCTCTGGACCCTCTCCAGTAGTTTCTTGTCTTTCATCATACACTTAGGGCTTTTATAAAGATTGAGCACATGTTGAGGCTGTTACATGTGCAATCATTCTGAATTAACTATGAAAATAGCCGATATCAAACGTGTTTCTGAGTTTTCTGACATGTCATACCACAAATTGATCAGAAGATGGAGTGGTTGTACTTCTGATTTTTAAACGTTTTCAAGTATATGCACAGTCAAGCATTTTCTAAATAATTACTGACAAGTCATCAATTTCCTTCAATATCGATTAACAGAATGGATTCTGGGAATAAATAATGCAGTAATAACAGACACTGATTTTTAGCATAAAGAAAGACCTTCAAGCAGTGGGAAGGAATTTAATTAGTATTAAAGGCATCATGACAATGAAATGGAGTTCTGTACATACTATGACAAAGGCCATCATGTTGCTATGTTTTGTGTCTTTTGAATCAATAGTGCAGTAAAAAGCAAATTTTGTTGGAGTGCTTTGAGTTTAATACAAGGTATACCAGACTTGAAATTGTAAACATCCCATGAGCAGGAGGAAAATACCAAAGTACATTTATTTTAAAGTGTGTTGTTGTATATACATTTGAAGTTTTTCAGAAAAGTAATTATCGAAATGGTGCCATGCTGCAAGTCTAAGTCAGCTCAACAAATTTCAGATTATATCCATTGATAGGAAAGTTTAACAAGGCAGAGGAAAGAAGTGCAAGTTTTAGGCCAGCTCTTCAAGTTCCTGGACTTGTGGTAGGGAAGAAAACTTACATCATCATAGATGTTCAGGGTGTAATCTGAAAAACAATTTGGTAGAGAGAGGGGGGAAGAATGCTGAACCTGCAGTGGGGTGATGGCCACTGCTGTATGGCAAAGGAGTTGCATGGCACCACCCAGAAGCACCTTAAAAGGCTGGAAAAGCTCCTCCTTGCACTTCCTTCTCTTGCGTATTGGATCATCGCTTCAAGAAAAACATTGTATCTCCACAGAAGGGCAATGAAGCGGGCAAACAGTTTAGAGAGTGAGTCATGAAGGGTGGCTGGGGGAGCTGGGGTTGTTTAGCCTGGAGGAGGTTCAGGATGGCCCTTGTCACTCTCTACAGCTACCAGAAAGGAGGCTGTAGCCAGGTGAGGGGTGGGCTCTTCTCCCACACAACCAGCAACAGCATGAGAGGCTGTAGTCTCAAGCTGCACCAGGATAGGTTCAGGTTCGACATCAGGAAGAATTTTTTTTGGAGAGGGTCATCAAGCATTGGCATGGACTGCCCAGAGAGGTGGTGGAGTCACCCTAAAGGAGTTCAAGAAATAGCTGCAAATGTCACGCAGTGCCATGGTCTAGTTGACAAGGTGGTGATCAAAGGTTGGACTTGATCTTGGAGGTCTTTTCCAGCCTAAATTGTTCTATGACTCTGCAGTGATTGTGGAAAGCAAGTTAGTAAGAATGAGCATGCCCTTCAATTTCATAGGTACAAACAGGTATTCACAAAGAAACTTTTCCTCGTGAGGAAAAGCTGAGTCACAACCTGGAGGGCTATGAGCCAGAAGATATCCCAGAGTTTCATGTGCTCTAAATTAGAGTGCAACAAATTTACTTTGTCACCATAGAGTGGAATAATTTTTATCAGCTTCGAATCTGTGATTAGAGACCTGCAAGTGAGCTAGCAGCTCATATCTCCTGTAACATCACAATATAAAATTAAATCTATATTTCTAACCTGAGTTAGAATGACAAATTGCCACATTTTGGTGCAGTAGCAGTATTTTTGTGTAGCAGTGACTGGTTTGTAGCTAATGCCTTGCATTGTGTAAAAATGCTTTCACCAGCAACTGATGTGAACTCTGATATTGCTAATTTGATCCATATAATTTGATATGAAAAAAGCACTTCCAGTTACTCACAATACTGGCAAAAGCAAAGACAGTAATGAGAGACACAAGATGTTAAGTGATTTGACCCATCTTGATTTGGTTGACATACAGCACATGGAATTCAATATAGACAAATAAAAATTAATTCATCTAGGAACAAGGGAGCAATTCTGGGGATATGTGCCAACTGGAACAATCTGTCATGTGCTAGTTAGGAAAAGCATTGGGAAATTATTTTGAAAATACCATGAAATATCACTGAAATCATTAGCCTTACTAATACAAATGGTAAAAAGCAAGCTATAAATCAGCTGTAGCAAACAACACTGAATCCAAGCAAATGAGACTCTGGATGTCATCAGTTTCTTGTTAAGTGTTGGGCATTCATAACATAATGATATGTTGCATATGCCTACCAAAGATTTGGACAGGAAGCTTTGTGTGTTAATTTATGTAGGTAGTTGAGTTGCAGTTAGTGAGGAGGAAACTAAAAAAGATGATTAGGAAAAACTACAAGCTCAGTTGTATAATAGCACATTGACAGCTATGCTGGATTTCAGAAATAAATGTAAGTGGATTGAAGCCAGAACTCTAAACAAAGAGAGTGCAAATCTGCATACTACTAAATCAAAGTAGTATTTTCTAAAATTATGAAACTGGTATTTAAATCCTTTTTCTGTGGACTGTGGGATGTAAAAACTGTACTGTGAAGTCAGGGCTTCGTGGAAGATAAACAGCAGATTTATCTGTATTTTGGATCTTTAAGTTCTCAAAGTATTAGGAGGTGTGCAAACAGAGAAGGATTGAAAATTACTGCTCTACAGCATTGTTTGGTTATATTATGAATAATATGCATAGATTCTAAACTGTTTTTTCAAATAGTTTTTATTAATTGCAATTTTTTTAGTGTTGGACTGCCATCATGTGGTTGGTTTGGTGCCTTAAGGTGCACTTCTTTTTTTCCTTTGTGCTATGCAGCTAATTCTCTCTGCAGGCTGGTGTGGTGGGTTTGGGGTTCTAGGAAAATGTAGCAGATACTGTTCGTTCCCTTCTAATCTCTAATCCAAACTCAGATTAGCTTGATTCTGTTGGTTGCAGTATCTTAGAACAGTTCTCCACTAGACAGAAGGAGTAGGTAAAGAATATAAGCATATACTCTATAAGTGTGCAGTCTCATTTGGTTTACTTAATATATTTTTTAAGAATTAAATCTATTCATGAAAGGTTTCAGATTAATTGAGAATTTCTGGGTTTACTGCTATGAACTCTTGACAGGCAGCAGTACAAGTTACAGACATTGCAGATTTTGGCCAGACAAATGTCAGTAAAGTTAATCTACACCGAGATAGTTTAAAGACTGTCTTTAAAAATACTGGCTTGGGTGATAGGAAAAACAAATATATTAATTAATGGCAGGCTACTTAGTCCATAAAGATCCAAAGGGAATTGCAATGGTGTTGTATTACTAAATTGTTATGATGAGGTAGAAATAAGTATTAAAATTAAAGTTTTCTAGAGTTCCTTTTTCTGTTTACTCCCATCTTTTAATTACCTCACCCTGTCCCTCTGCCCTCTCAACCCAACAAAACAAAAATCAATCTATCAATCAGTTCCATATAGAAAAAATGTTATTAAGAAATTGAAACATTGTGGTGGGCTAGGAAATGCTGTTGAACCAAATCACAAAAGTGTTTAGTTGTCTATCTGTTGGGCTTGGATGCCTACTTCCTACTGATATGAATATATCTGGACTTTGTTTATACTGCAGCATAAAATGCTATACAACTATTCACTCTCAGGGTGATCTCTGAGAAAAAATTTTAATATCAAAAGTCATGCTCAAAAATTCCATTGTGTGAACATTTGTGTCTGAGGAATAATGAATGTCACCAGCTTACAAAATGCTGATTACTCCATCCCTTGCAGGAGAGGTAAGTTCTCAGACTGTGGCTGACATTGATTCTTCCAAATAGTTCTCAGTGAAGAGGTAAAGATGATTGTAGCAGCTGTGATGGCAAAGTGGTGGGGAGAGATGCTGATCCCTGGTTTTTGCTGAGGTCACACAGTGGGACACTCTGTGGAAGAGACAAGAACATGGTGTCATGCTTATCTGCCTGCCCAGTGTACTCATCCTGAATTGGGGTGCCCTAAGAGGGGGTTTTGTCTGGCAAAGGAAAAGGTCCTCCAATCTAGAGCAGAGTAAGGTGCTTTCTGCCAGGAGGAATATTGGGAGGAAAATTGGGGCCCAAAATTTAAATTCTTCAGGTGTCAAGGGACATCCTATGGCCCTGACACTTTCATGGTCCCTTTTGTCTCTCCTTAGGCCTCTTAGTTTTGAGAAGAGGATAAAACTTTTATTTTGACCTGTGTACCAGGACCAGATTCTCTGAGAAGACAGAGTCCAAGTCTAAGAAACAGAAAGCTCTCATGTCCCTTATTTTCTCATTTGAAATGATGATCTCGTTTTGAAATGATGAATTAGTGCTGGATTGAAAATGTTCTTAGTTTACTGGCTCCTACTGAAATTACAGAGGAGAGCAAAATTGCAATTTCACAGTAGATATTTGCCCTCAGAATCTGTTGATGAGACTAAACAAGGCCAGTGATTGTCCTGTGCACATGAATGCTTGGGATTGAAATCTTTGTGGAATGGGAAGGAATTTCTGGAGAATCACAACTTTCTTTGATAGCAAGGTAAAAAAAGATTTATTTCTTGTATATGTACCATATATGTAGTGTCTTAATGCTGTAGACAATTGATTGGTTTTAGGTAAGCTTTTTAAAACTGCTGGAACTAAAACTCCATCATTTGCAGAAAGGCCAATGACTCAATACCCCTATATTTCTAGTACAATCTACATCAGAACTTAACCATTCTACTCACTCTTGCATTTCATTTAGGATTCATAAGTGTATGGAAGAAGAAAATGGACTACTTCAGACACAGTAATTTATTCATTTTTTGCAAGTTACCATGGCATTTTCTTGTTGTTTAAAGACAAGAGTTATCTTTTCCCTCCCAAGGCATCTCTAATATTTTCAGATAAAATGATCTTGCAGATACAGGTAAATTTAAACATCCATTGTCTTCACATGGTCACTCAGTGTGTAGCTCTCAGCAAATGCTTTTGATTATGGATGTCAATTTTTTGGGAGAAAAAGGGAAAAAAATTACATTGTAATTGGCAGGGAAAAATGTCTGTAGTTATTAAGACTATTAGTAGTATAATTAAATTAAGGCTGTCAAGTTCCAACACAGTAATAATAATACTGTATCTTTGGCATTATTAGTTAGAAGTGCCTCAAGCAAGCTTAAAGCCCAATTATGCAGTGGGCTAATAACTTGCTGTGCAGTCAGTATCCTCTGGTTAATTGCAGAGTTTACCTAGCAGTGACAGAAGGAAAGATAAAAGGCATTTCAATTCATCAGATTTAGTAATATGAACTGAATTTCAAACTAAAAAGTTATTTGATACCAGGAACTGAATTTTGGATTTCATTAGAGCTGAATTGAAATATATTAAATGCACTGAAATGTTAAAATAATTAAAAATGCATTATTTAGTCAAAATTAAACAAGAAAGTTTCAGCCTTCTAAAAGGACTGGTTTCCTGCAGAAGATGCCATCAATGTGCTTAGACTAGCTTTACTTTTTATCTTGGAAGGATTGAGGAAAAGTTGGTTTTACTGGGGAAGTTTTGTTTCCAAGCAGGTGATGTGTTGGAAGAATGCAGAAGAGGTGGTTCAAACTGCTGATAGGAGAAAACAAAGATATTCAGGAAGTGGTCTGTACTAAAGGGACAGGCACCTCCTTCTCTAAATGTGGCAATCATTAAAACCATTTGCCCATTTAAGTGTCTTGTTCTGTAAATTCTTTTTGTTACTTTTACAGATTTTCTGTTTCAAAGTCCTCATTTTTAAAAGCCTGACACACTGGTCTTCATCTCCCCTTCATCTGCAATACATCTGTTTAATAATGCTTGCCGTTTTCTTAAATTTTCCATCATAAACCACTGTTTTCTCTCTTAAGTATTAATCTAAATGTTACTGCTTTTTTTATTTTTGCACCGATCTATTCTTCCTGTATTATGTCTTGTTCTTCTGATTTGTGATGAAAATTCATTATTTCATCTCTTCACAGAAGCAGCTGAAAATCCCATCTACTTTCATATTGATACTCTCTGTGCAAGAATCCATGAATTCTTTGAGTCTGTGACATTTTTGTCTGCAGTACAACCTTCAAAAGTATCACATACTTGTGACATTTTAAGAATACATAAGGAAGAACACAAGGATCAAATTCATAAGGAGCTTCCATATTGGGAACACTGATTTAGAAGAGATACTGGGCAGCACTGGGAAAAGCACCCATCAAATGAGAAAATTCAGGGAAAGGGGGTTCGTGAGCAACCTCATTATTGAGTTGAGATGGTCTTTTCTTTCACCAAAAGATGAATTCCTACTTTTTCTTTATCAAATGTTATCATCACACCAAAATAAATTATAGGATTTTATACATCTTTCTATTTACATATAGCTTATTTGTATAGACTGTGTATGTGTGCATCATGCACTCAAATTCGACCTGGGGAAGAATGCAACCAGTGGTTGCTGTGGATCATTGAAATTAACTGGTTTTCTGTATTTGAATGAAAATTCTTTGCCCAATAGAGGGTGTTGTAGTTCTTAGAATAACTAGAATACTGCTACTAACTTAACTAAATTCAGTGAAAAAAATCTTCAGCATATTCCTGTGGTTAAGAAATCAAGGGTCAGGGAGTTTTGCTGATTTATAGCAGCTGAACATCTGCTTTGAAATACACAAAGTGAAGGATTCAAATTTACAGTTTCCCAGAACAACCATGACTTGTCTCCGTTTTACATTCTGTTGGCATTTTTACCGACAACTTTTGTTCTTGGACATACAAACAGTGTTAGACTTTGGTTTGTCATTTTTTAATTCTTTTAAATTTCTCCCCATACAAAATGACGCTGATATTTTTGTTTTCTTCCCATTCTCTTTTTTTTTTAACAGAAAAATAAATATTGGTAAAGCCTAATAACCTTTCTCCTGTTGGTCTAAGCAGCAATTGATAGACATCAAAGCTTCAAGAGATTATTGAGATCTAGAACTGTCTAGATTAATCAGGAACATATACTCAATGCCACATTCCTGTTTCAGTTAAAAACTGTGTAGATGAATAGGAGCATTTCCTCAACACTACATTTCTTTGTTACTGAAAACCATCTATTCCTGAAATAAAATACTTGGAATGATTCATAGTCCTTACAGACCATAACTGCAAGTATTAGAAAGGTTTTGGTTTTGGGTTTTTTTTTAATTTTGCCATTAGATGGAAATAAACAAATTTTCTTGTTTTGCACAAATTCAGTTTTCTTTGGGTTTTGTGAAATGAACAGTTCTAGGAAGTTCTGAACCTATTAAGAGGTGTTTTTTTCTCCTCTTCTTGTTTCCCTCCTGCCTCTTTGAAATATACTGAGTAGTTTTAGGTATTGCATTTTCTTAGAAAAAATATATGAACACCTGAAAATTAAGGCTAAAAAGAAAACTGCCCATTCAGCACAACAGTGGGGCTGCTGCTGCTAACACTGCTTTAAGAAAAAATAATCAGCAGATAAGTTTAAAGTATTATGGCAACTCTCATCTTAAAATGGCTGGCTGTGGAAAACAGGAGACAGTCTGATATTCAAGCATCTTGTCACTTGAGTCACTAGAAATGGTTGAAGTTTAAATGCCTGTTATTAAATTGTATGAAACTGGTAGTGTCAGAGCCTGTTTTGCAATTTGACATATGGTACATCCTTGCTTAGTGTTTTACAAAACTTAGCATTACATGAAGTGCATATGGATGGGTTTCAAAATCCATTCGTGTCTCCTATTGCCTTGCTAATTTTTTTTTGCTTTAAAAATCTTAATAAGAGATCAGCGTATTTTCAGCAGCATCACCTATGTACAGAGAAATCCTAGTGTAGCTTTCCTCTCCTCCTTTTATGATAGCTTCACCCTGTAGCAGTGCAACTGAAAGCAAAATTCAGGAGCTCATCGGGAGATGTGAATGTAAGTCAGTGCTATGATGACTCACATGATGACAGAGAAATGTTTTTGGCTTGGAGCATTTTTCATGTGACATTGAAAAGAAAAATCAATGTGTGGCTTAGCATGGCAAAATTTTTAACAAGGTTTGTGTATTTTGGTGAAGAAATCTGTTTCAGGCAATGAGTGATAAGGATGTATACTCTAAATCTTGCACTTCTGAGCTTCCAGTGGTGTTGCATTTGCGTGAGAAATTGCCACAACTGATAAAGAAAATGAAAATTTTGACTCCTTTTTTTTGAATTTCTGAGGGCATCATGTTTTTTTGGGGAAAGGCTTCCCCAAGAAGCCTTGGGGAAAGAGAAGTTTCCCAACAAAATTTCAGAAGGAAATGCAAGGCTAACAAGCAACTAACCAGTTCTGGGTTCCCAGATTTCTGGATTTTTATTTTCTAGTTTGCACTGGTTGGAAACAGTTGCTGTGGAACTGCTTCCTATGTACTCTGGCCACTTCTCATATCTGATGAGCTTTCTTTACCTATACTTCCTCTGTGCCATGTTGTCTAGGTGGGTCATCTGCCTTCTATTCTGTGATGAGATGACCAGCTAAGCCATTAAGAGCAATGGATGTTGTATTTCAAGGCCTTTAACGATGTCCATAGTGCTCCTAGAGCCAAACTGGTGAGCTGGATAAAAAGACAGTATGATGGGTGGAAAATTAGCTCAACTTTTGAACTCTAAGGTAGTGATCACTGGTACAAAGCTCACCTGACAGCTAGGTCTGACTTGCTTGCCTCAGGGATTGATGCCAATCATGTTTGTTCTCAGTAACAGCTTGGATGATTGAATCAAGTGCATCCTTTACTTGTTTACAGATATATGGATTGGGAAGGGTGTTCAGTACAGTGGGAAGCAGGGCTGCTGTTTAAAAGAACTTTGTGAGGCTCCAAAAATGGGCTGTCAGGGACCTCAGAAAAATCGCCAAAGGAGAATACAAAGTCCCAGGATGGAATAAACCCATGGAACAGCACAGGGCAGCACTGGCTGGCTGGGAAGCAGCTTTGTAGAAAAGGACCCGAGGCCCCTGTGGGCAATGAGTTGCACTCAGTCACCAGTGAGCTGCATTTCTGGCAAAGAAGGGTAGCTGCATCGTGCGCTGTTTAAGAGGGTAGCCAGCAGCTGAAGAGAAATGGTTCTTTCCCTCTATCTGGCACTTGTAGGACCACATCTCTAGTGCTGTGTCCAGTTTTGGGCTCCCCAACACGAGGGATATTGACGTAGTGGAGTAAGTGCATCAGAGAGCCATTTTGATCTTTAGGGAGCCGTAGCATGTGATGTACCAGGAGAGATGTGTTGGTTGTGTCCTAAGTAAAGAAGGCTGGTGCTCTATATGTTGAGAAGACAGAGCTAGACTCTTCTCAGAGCAGCACAGTGGGAGGACAAGAGCCCGTGACCAGAAGTTAGAACACTGGAACATTGGAAACCCGTCCCAGTGCAAGAGGAAAGCCTTTGCACTGGGTGGTCAAATGATGCACCAGATTGCCTGGATAGGTTGTGGAATCTCCACCCAAGGAGACACTTGACTCTTGACTTGCCACTGCCTTCAGCATTTGGATCTGAATGGACTTACACTGATTAGGGTGTTGGTGTGTTTTCCAGTGGTTCCTCCCAACTGACCTGATTCTGTCTAAGGTAGTCATTGAATACATATGGACTGATGCCAGTAAGAGAGATTTCTTTCTCTTCGTTCATGTTTTTGAAGTGACAGGTACAGAAACTCAATAGAGTTTTGCTTTGCAGGGAACAATATAAAAATTAAACAACTAAAGTGAAAGAAGAAATCAGTTGTGAATTTTCATTTGTATGGTATGTTACTTGAGTCTTAGAAGTGCATGAACAGTATCACATATATTTCACTTTCTCTGTGTCATCTTGATATTTCATTTGGTAACTTCTCTCATAAGAACTTCATAGTAATTGCATTCACTTTCATGTTGCAGATAATCACATCATGTAATTGTTTATTTACACCAGTGGTGATCCGGGTGAAACCTAGACTTTTCCTGGTCTGTTTTCTTTTTTCCTGCAATTTCTGATTCCCAGGCTAATTGTGATGATAATGATGATAATGATGATGTGTATTCCTACTGCTGAGAGAATTTTATTGGTAATCTTGAAGTCTCATCTTCAATGGATAGGTGGTCATTTTATTGTAGCAACAACATACAGAGATAGTATAAGTTGTATACCAAGTACTTTGATTAACAGGTTAGCAGTTTCCTACTTGAATTGAAATACCTTGGTGCTTTCCCACTATGTTACTACCTAGAAAATGAACAGGCTTTGAGATTTCCCTCACTGACAGTCCAGTATTGGAAAGCTTAAAAGAGAAATGTTTGTATGCAAGCTAGTAATTACTTATGGGGTCATCTTTTTTCTCTCAGCCTAATACACTGGAGAGGAAAAGCACCAAGACAAAATCATGCTCACTCAAACCATGCAATGTATGCTCAGATGTAAAGTTTGACATCAGATAGCTTGACTGTTGTACATTGATAATGGATCTGTTACTAGCCTTTCTTAGTTTTCTCTTTTGTAATACTTTCCCCACTGAAGTTACATATTTTGGGTATCAAATAATTTTATTCAGAAATAAATGGTAGTTATAGAGACATTATAGTCTCACTATGAGATTAAATACACAGGCAGTTCTGGGTGAAGTTGTATAAATCATAACAGTGTACTCCATCAACTTCTATTTTTATATAAGATGAGGCATTAAGAACAGTTTTTCCCTTGTAAAATGAAGAAAGAGAAACAATAAAAATTTATTATAGACCATAAACAAAAGGCAAGAAAGGGAATAGAATTTAAGGAATAATGTGCTAACTCAAGACAATCCAGATTAATATTAAGTATATACAGTATATATCTAAACTAATTCAGTGTAATAAATAACATGGAAAGAAAATTGTAAATCATAGGACCTAGGTTAGTTTCCACACAGTTTTTTTTATGTAATATCAACCAGGCCTTATAGTAAACTGTAGAGCATAAGTTTATAGTGCACTCCTTTGAACTGGGTTTGTGGATGTAAAGATCATGAAATGATAATGTCCCAAATATTTCCCATGTTACCAAGTGTTACAGCAAACTTGCTGTTTGCCTATAGACCATGTTAGAGCTGGGTCTTTTGCTCTCTTTGAGCTTCTTAATAGGCATGACTTGCAGTATTTGATTTTGTTTCTTGACTGTAAGTTTGGGTAAATCAAAATTAATATTTTAGATTACTGAATGGAATTAGGATTCAGTACAAAAATTTCTTATTGACTTGTCGGAAATTAGGTCAAGTGTCTCCTGCAGTATGCTTTTGAAGTACTTTTAAAGTAAAACTGAAAATAAATTTTAAAAGTATTTTCAATAAACACCTTACTAACACTTTTGCCAGTGAGGTTTTTGTAAGCATGAAAAATATATTATCCTCTTATATATAATTCTGAGCATCTTCTTATATACAACTATATGTATGATAAAGAAATACAGTTACGCCAACTTATGTGGTCAGAATCTTAAGTCCAAGGAAGTCCAAATTTGGATGGATTTCCTACAAACGGTTTTGAAGGATTGCTGTTTTTTCTGTGCTTACCTATGACTTGTCAACAAAGCTGTGTTATAGATCATTTTTTCTGAACCAAGCAAAACAGCTTTCATGGGGGAAGCTATTTAAAATTAGGTTCTATGTATTCATTTTTTGTAGCAACCACACAAATACTGGTAGTAGTTCCCTAGATGACAATCTCTTCCCTTTTTCAGAATAAATGATATCAAAATCTTGGTTAGGATGGTGTTGGAAATATTTTGATGTTGATTGCCAAGTGCATCATAAAAGTCATCTTTAATACCTGGCCATATTTCTGCTGGTATGAAGCTTGGCACAAATGCTGGTGCCAGACCTTCAACCTTGTGTCAGCTTCAGAGTCTGGCAGAGATTTGCCAGATGGCCTTCCAGCCGTTCACCTGGAACACTGAAGGTAATAGAAAGTCTATTTGGTTTTTTGAAATACAAATTTCATTCTCCATATCTCAGTATGAATTCCCAGTATTGAATGCTGTCTTCATCTATAGAGGTTTTGAATACAAATTCTTCTTCAGAATCATGAACAGTTGAAAAATGGGAGAGAAATCTCTTTCATTTCACTTTTAAAGCTAACTGAGAAGCTTTACCAAAATATTCAGCTTCAACTAGCATTCTTAGACTTCTCTAAGCCATATTGTTATGGTAGGCCTAAAAGGAAAAGCTTAAAGATCAGTGACCCAAAAGACATAATCACCCTAAAGTGGTTAATAAATGCCAATATTTGTTTTCAAGCTGGATAAAACAATACGCTACACAGCATTAGCTTCCTTACATATTTATATCATGTGTTTCTAATGCAAAATGGATAGAGAGTATAAGGTCCACTGTAAAATACAATGCTCATGAAATCTCATTTTTCCAATTTCCTTACTAGGTGTGAGAGAAGCAGTCATGTAACTGTGAAATGAAAAAATTTATATTAATATGTGAGTTGTTCTCAGAAGAACTGCTCCCCTGTGGGTCCCCTCCACAAGGTGCAGTCCTTCAGGAACAGGCTGCTCCTGTGTTGGTCCCTCACGGGGTCACAAGTCCTGCCAATAAACCTGCTCCAGCATGGGCTCCTGCCTTCACAGGGCCAGAGGTCCTGTCAGGAACCTGCTCCAGTGTGGTCTTCCTACAGTGGGACAGACTCCTTAAGGCATCCACCTGCTCTGCTGTGAGGTCCAGCATGGGCTGCAGGTGGATCTCTGCTTCGCCGATGGGTCCAGCATGGGCTGCAGGGGCACAGCTGCCTCACCATGGTCTGCACCACGAGCTGCAGGGGAGTCTCTGCTCCAGCACCTGGAGCACCTCCTCCTGCCACTCACTGACCTTGGGTGTCTGCAGGGCTGTTTTTCTCACATATTTTCACTCATCTCTTCTGGCTGTTGTTTCGCAGCAGTTTTCTCCCCCTTTTAAATCTGTTATTCCAGAGGTGTTACTGCTGTCAGTGATGGACTCGGCTCTGGCCAGCAGTGGGTCTGTCATGTAGTTTACTGGCATTAGCATTGTCACACGTGTGGGAAGCTTCTGGCAGGTTCTCACTGCATCCATCTCTGTAGCCCCTCCCCCGCCCCCCCACTATCAAACCCTCATCACACAAACCGAATACAAGTAGTTGTGTCAATGTATTCTGTAAGCGTTTTAAAATGTATTATTTGTTCTGGAGATCATGCAGATATTTTCTTTTTTTTCTCAAGCTGTCTCATGTGATTTAGGGTTGATAAGGCATTCCTCATCCCAGCCTGTAAAGAATATGTGAAGCAGGGCCATTGGACATCTCAACAAGTGTCATAGAGTCCTGGCACACCCTCTGCAGTGTCTGAAGTTTGCAGATTTGTTCCCTCTGCAGCAAACATCCAGAAATCAAGCACCACAGATGTCAGGGGAAGCAGAAATGTTTTCCAGTGACACTGAAAGGTTTCTGACACGCAATAAAGTACTGCTCTGGAAAGCCAAAAGTTAAAGATTGTCATCATTATGTATTTGTATTGCTTTTTAAAAACTTGAATTCCTAAAGAAGCAAAACACATGTAATTATTCTTTTGGCCTATCTGTATATGTGTCCTTCCAGCTATCCCTCAAAACTTTTGAATCCTAAAACTAATTTCAAATAATATGGACAAGATGGATCTGAGATCTTAAAAGAAATGAATTTTGAGAAGTTTTGTGAAAATTTGTATTTGGATAGCTAATATCTATGTCATTGAGGAAAAGACAAAAAAACTTATATGAGTAAGTACATGTGGAGTCAGTGCATGTGCTGAAACAGATGGTCAGTCACCATGTGTGTGATACCAGCCAGCTATTTCACCTTTTGCCCAGACAAAAAGCTGTGATAAAATCAGGCGCTGTGGCAACAACCTCTGTGAAGGATGTAGTATGTAACCTGTTAGGAGAAAAGGGTTCATTAGCTCTCTTGTTCATGAAAAAATATTTATGTTGTATAATTCTTGTTAAATTTCAAAGTAAAATATTTATGATCACAGAAATAGACTAATACATTTATTCCTTGCTTTGTAATTCATTTTAACTAATATATTGTATTAATGCATACATTTTTGTTTTGAACAAGTTTTAAAAAATACAGTGCTTATAATAGGATTGTGTCTGTTTCAGCTAAGCACTTTTAATAAAATAGAAAGACAGCTTACTTTTGTTGTTTACAAGTCATATGGTATCTTCCTTTAGTCATATGCTTTCTTACAGGGACAGTTTTGATCTAGAAAAATTAGATCTTTTTCTAATCACTACAAACAATGAAACTGACTTCAAACATGACTACAATTCTCTCTCTGTTTCGTGTAAGGATTATTGTAACAGAAACTTTTAAAACTTTTGTATACATGAATTAGTCCTGTCACTTGCAGTACTATAAGATATAAACCATGTAATACTATATTCTAGATCTTTGGTAGATATACAGTACAGATTTAGGGTCAGTTTGCAGAATGCACAATTTGTTGATAAATTGTCTTACTAATAAAAAAAAAAAAGAAGTAAAAAAATCAAGATGTTCTGATTTTGTTATTCAAATGATTAAGCAATTCACACTGTAGAGATCCATTTCCAAACTTAAGCCCTCAAATAAACCCGTTGTTTTGCAACACTGGGAGAGTATGTACAGCTCCTGGCTTTGTTCTATTTTGATGAAATGTGTCATTGATAAAAGAGAGTTCAAGCTTCCCTAAACCAATTAAAATGTTCTTGCCTCAGGTGGTAAATAAAAGCACATGATAGAACTAAAGCAGACTGGGAGAGTGGTAATCAGTACAGTAGTTCAGTATTGAACAATATTGAACACTGTAACAATAACACATAATAAATCATTTTGAAAGGTACATTGGATATATTTTTTTCAAGGACAAATAAAGTATACTCCCAAGGATCAAAAGGACACCTTAGTTATTTTTATGCTTTATTTTAGAAATTATTGACAGTTTCTTTTTAAAGTAGCTTTAGCTTGCTTGACTGCAAAATGTTTATGAGAATACTTTTAGGTATTGGTCAGTTAGATGTAAATATGTTTTATTGAAAGCTTTTTTCTTTATAAGATCATGTGGCTGTAATGGTTCATTTTTAAGAGCACTATCCTGATTTTTATACATTAAGTATCTTGATCTCATATATGTGAAATATGTTCAACTCAGTTATATCATTCAAGCCAATGTGTTGTTGCTCTACCATCTTTACTTTTATAGAACTGGTTCACTACAAGAAACATCTATTAGAAGAAAATTTTTTGTCTGTTCATGAGAATGTCACTGTGGAAGTAAAAGCAGTGCTATAAGGTTTTTCTATTTAGAAAGGAGCTAGAGTGAGATAAAACCCCTCTCTCCTATTGGAAAATTTCCCTTTGGGCTAAAGGAATTTGACTGTTCTTTACTATCAAAAGTTTACCATAAAATGCCTGGCTATCCAGATCAAAATACAACTGGGATGCTGAGGGTAAATTCTGCAGGATGCCAGATTAGCTAAAAACGTGTTGAAGGTGACACAGAGTTACTTTACTGTGTCAGGATAGCCGGAGATCCTGAGGGAAGTGTCTTTGGTTTGGGTTAAGTTCTCAGTGTGCGTCTTCCTCATCTAAAGGCAACACAGATGCTGGAAATGGAAGAGCAAGTGAGTTTGATTAGCTTTTGCTACTGCATATCAAAGCTAAGACCCAAATTTTTTCTCCTTCCCAAAGGACAGTCAAGGTCAAGGACAGTAAATAACCTGGAAGAAGGGAGTTTGAAGAAGTTCTTGGTGTAGCACTTTCGTGTGTGAGATACCTGCTGCTAGTATGCATTAGTTAACCTCTCAAGATAAATATTTGCCTTCACAGAAGGAAAAGACCAGCAGCAAATGTATAATACATATCATCTGCAGCTTTAAAGTGTGCAAGATAATACCCTTTTTGTCTTTCCTTTTTGGTTTTTTTTTTTCAGTGCCACTGCTTGAAAACCTAAAAAGGGACAAAAGTTTTGGTATGCTGTGCATTTTATTACTAACTATAGGAGAAAAGCCTTGTCACAGAGATTTACCAGAAAATTGTTACATCATGCAAAATATGGCAAAAGACAGCAAATGTGATCTATCCAAAAAACAGTAAAGTGAGAAAATTTTTGCATGAAGCTAAGAGACTTAAATTTATTAAATTATAGCTGTATTTTAGCATAAGCCATGGTGCCTTCTGTATTTTTTTTCTTTTTAAATATCATATAGATATGTTTTATCTATAGACATTTTGCAAGGTGATCAAGTGGTGAAAGAGAATTCCCAAATGATAGAAATTAGAGGTCTTTTTTCATTGTTATTCTCCAGAATCTGGTCTCATTCTAAAGGAACTCCATGTCATCAAAGCCATTTCTGCCTTTCTGTGTATATTTCAAACCCTTAAGATCGTTAAAGGATTTCTTGTATTGAAGTACGACATTTTTCAGACTTAAATATCTTTGTTCTAGGTCATCCTGGAAAACTGTTCTTTATATCCTTCAGATATTTGTGACTATTCTTTATAACATCATGCAAAGTTTGATTTCTTAGACCACAACTGGTGGCCACCAAGCACACGCACAGTGTATTCCTGTGGGTCCTCTCCAATGAAGTATAAGGAAAAGATGGAGCTGTGTTCAGAGCAGTTACACAAATGTGCAGTCCTAAAAAGACATAAAGCTTACATGCGATTTAGTTTACTGTGCCATATTTAATGTGCATTTCTTTCAGTAGCACTCTCAGCTTCTCTGTTGCCACTGTTCACTTCAAGCCATTTGCTCTGTCCATGTGCCTCCCCGACTGCTGTGCCAATGGGTCCAGTAGTGGGTTCCCACTGTAGGCAGGTCAGAAAACTAATAAAGGCTGCAGTTTTAAATTTTTTTTAGGTTATTTTTAATTTTAGGATTAAGTTTAATTATTAGGACATCATCTCTCTCTCACTAGCAGGTAATTTGCTATTTCAAATGCAGTTCAGGTCTTCCATGAACCATTTTGCACAAAGTGGTTTCTTTCAGCTCATTCCAGCTCTATTTTGTTTACTTAGACCTGGAAAGATAAACAAGACAAATCTTAAAGGTCCACAACTAAAGTGCCAAATACAGGTACATATTAAAAATATTTAATCATTGTGATTTCTTTCTGTGCTTTGCAGAATAGCTATTCTTCTTTAAGGGCGATGATCTTAATTGTGCTGTGTTTTCCATTTTTGTCTTTCCTAGTAATGCTCTCAGAAGACTGAAGAAATATTGCTGCTCTTACCATAATATATACACTTGACAAAACACCAAAAAGGCATGCATGTTAAGTACTCCAGGAAATAAATAAGCATTGATACAACTTCTTCAGACATCCCACATGCTCACTGGTTTTGTATCAAAAGGTAGGAAGCAGAAAGTCAATTGCAAAGTTGTATAGAAAACACCCCCTAGTGTTTGCACTCTGAGCAGATATTAAACACCTGACCGGACCTCACTCTCTCCAGATCTCATTGTTTCTCAGAGAGTCATTCTATGTAGCTAAGCTTTGCATTCTTCCTCTTTGATCATGCTCTGCAATTGCTTCATTATTTTGTTTTACATAGAATCATAAAATAGTTTGGGTTGGAACTGATTGTTGAAAGGCATCTGCTCCACCTCCCCTTCAATATGCAGGGACATCTTCAACCAAATCATTTTGCTCAGACCTCTGTCCAACCTGACCTTGGTTGGTCAGGGATAGGGCATCTACCACCTCTCTGATCAACGTGTTCCAATGTTTCTCCACCTTCATTGTGAAAACCTTATTCTTTGCATGTAGTCTGCATCTACCCTCTTTCAGTTTAAAATCATTAGCTCATGTTCAATTGCAAGGGCCTTATTAAAATGTTTGTCTCCATCTTTTTTATAAGCGCCCCTTTAGATACTGGAAGACTGTTCTAAGGTCTCCCTGGAGTCTTCTTTTCTCCAGGATGAATAATCCAAATTTTCTTAGTCTGTCTTCATAGCTGCTCCAGCCCTCTGATCATCTCTGTGGCCCTACACTTCAGCAGATCCGTGTCCTTCCTGCACTGGGCACCCCAGAGCTGGATGCAGCACTCTGGGTGGGGTCTCACCAGATTGGAGTAGAGAGGCTGAATCACCTCCCTTAACCTTCAGGCTGCAGTGCTGGTGATACAACCCAAGACACAATTGCAAGGGCACATTGCCACGTTATGTCCAGCCTCCCCTTCACCAGCACCCCCAAATCCTTCTTGTCAAGGCCACTCTCAATTCTTTCATCTCCCAGCCTGTATTGAGATTGGAGATTGTCCCAGCACATGTGCAGCATGTTGTACTTCATCATGGTGAACTTTATGAGGTTCGTACAGACCCACTTCCTGAGCTTGTCCAGGTCCCTCTGGATGGCATCCTGTCCTTCAGGTGTGTCAACTGCACCACACAGCTTGATGTCACCTGCAAATTTGTTGAGGGTGCACTTGATCCCACTGTCTGTGTCACTGACAAGGATATTAAACACTATTTGTTCATTTAATTCATATGTTTTACAGAGCAGGATGCCCTTCTGTTTTACAGCTTAGTATGCCCAAGTTCTGAGATGGGAACAGGGTAGGTCACTACTATCTTCCTGTTTCCAGTCTCTTTCAGTATTTGTCAAATCTGTAGCAGTTCTAGAGATACTGAATCCCTTTGTGGATTTGACTTCTGAAGAAATATATTTCCAGCTTGACATATGCTAAAACTTTCTTATGCTTAATGAAGAATGGAAAATGACCATGAAATTTCACATACTTCTGGAATTCCTTTGCAATCATCTTTACAGATATCTATATTTAAGAGCAGTCCAGATGTATCTTTGCATGTTCTTCACTGCATTATGTGATTTTTTTGCTGCTGACATCTTCACTCCCCCTTTTGCTCTCCATTCTGCTGCTGCTTTTGGTTTTGCTCTGACCACACCCACTTATCTCCTTCTGCCTGGACTGCTTATTTGGCATGTAAGTGAAGATGACGTGCGAAAGTAGTGGAAAAAACACTCCTATGTCTTTTTTTGTTGACTTGAGCAATTGGTCAATGAGATATTTCTTCTAGGAAAAGTTGTTGAGGGAGTTAGGTATCTTGGTATCATCTTCTTTATTTACAAAGAGTGGTCAAAATAACAGGAATTATAAGCCTCTTTCAGGTAGCACTTGGCATAACTCTTGCAGGGCTTTTTTTAAGGCTATAATCCCAGTGCTGTTCAGTGCATATTGTTGATTTATTGATTCTTTCTCTTCAGGTCTTTGAATTACACAAAATGGTGTTCTGCAAAAATCCCTCCACCTGCATAATTGATGTGCCTTTGTTTGGCTGTCATACATGCTTGTTCCTATGTTGATTCAACTATTGCTTCCCATTATGTTGTTCCATGGAGGAGTTCAATGGCATATTACAAGTCACTTTTTCTGCCTACTAAGGAAGCACTCAAGTGACCAAAGAACAGCCCCTCCAGCAGAATGGACAACAATCTAAATACATAGTGCACAGTAACATTCATGGATGGGTTCAAATGTTCTAGGGTAAGATAATTTTAATTGAAATACCTGATACAAAATGGACAGAGTGATACAGTTGGAGAAAATAGGAAATAATGGACAAATTATGTAAAATAAGTAGAATAATGTAGCTTATAAGTGAACGGCAAGGAGAATAAACAAAGGAAAGAGTCCTACGGCCTTAGAAGATCATAGTGGATATTAGTCCTACTAATGCAGGGACTGAGACACCTGGGGTTTAGTGAGCTGAAAAAGTCTCACAGATGTAAACTTGTAAGTAGACCATCATGTTACTTGCATCTTCCTTTTAGCTGAGAGGGAAATAGGTGAAAAATCAAGTTTATACAATTACACAGCTAATAAATTAATTAATGTATCATGCTGGGCCCAGGCTTTGTAGTACAAGCTATTTTTGAGGGGGGACATTTAGAAGCCACTTGCCTCTGCCATCACATCTTATAACTTTTGCCACTGCTGTTAAGTTATACATTGTATTTTCCAATAATTCACCAGGAAAGTGTTCTTAAAAGCCTGAACTTGCTGCATTGCAAAGTGCAAGGGACTATATCTTCTTAAGCTATCTTAGTGTCATACCAAAATAAGTATGTCATCTGGGAAAACATAGCTCCTCAAATGTTATTTCATGGTGGAGACTTTCTCCCTCAAGTCACACTTAGTTGAGGGAAATAACCTGAATAGCCTTCTTGGCTAGAAATAGAACCTGCAGTCCCTGCATTTGATTACAGATCTTTTATTCTGAGATTTTTCTACCTCTCTTTTTTCATAGAGCAGTGGAATTTATGAGGTGGAGGGGAATGAGAAGAAAAATATTAAATATTATTAGGATGTTGTCTTCATCCACTTTTAAATCCACATACCACAAACCCAAGAAACAATAGGAGTATCCCTCTGGCTTTAGTCAGTGATTTTGGATCTAAAACAACAGACGTTGACATAAGCACAGTTCTTTTATTCCTCTGTAGGAAACTATGATAATAAACTTAGTTCTAGGCTTAAGTGTTGTATACAAGCTCAAAATGTGCAATAGCTTGAAAAAAAACAGTAATAACAAAAAACACCTAGAAAAAATGGGAAAAACTTGGCTATGCCGTTGCCCAAATTAACATAAACTGACTTTTTTTATTATTATTATATACCAGGAATGTCAGGAGTATTGAATATCAGGAGATTTTAAGAACAAAGAAAATGAATGTGATCATTGGGTATGTTTGATAACAACAGTAACACAGAACTATGCTGTTTTCAATTAACAGTGGAGCAGTACTGAAACGTATTTCATTAATACACAGGTAAAAGGACTTACTGCTCATCAGAATGAATTGCTGCATTCAACAAAGAGCTGCTACAGGTCTTTAAATTACTTTTGCCTTGCTGCATGGGTACAGCTGAACATAGTTTAATACATTTTTTACATGATGCAATTTTGTCTAGCTCATACAATGTCAGGGCAATAATGATGATATTCTAATATTAATGCAAGCACAAGATATACATATTGATGAATAATGGTCATATGTTTTTGGATCTCCTTGCCAAGTCATATTAAAATGACAAATAATTGCCATTGCTTCAGAGAAATGGTACAGGCTCTGTAGTCAAAAAGCACATTAGGGACCCACAGCGTCCATTTGTTATCCTTTGTCAGGAAAACATGGTTCTTTAATGAAAGTGAATGAAAGGACACTGATTGAGGACAGTGACACTAAACCTCTTTCTCAATAGGAGCCATGACATGAGTATTAATAAGCAGATTGAAAGGTTAAGACTCAGCTTTGAAACTCTGAAAGCACAGTAGAATCTGAAATAACTCACCCCTTATAATATGGGGAAAATCACAGTGTAAAATGCATTGTATAAGCCTTCTGGCCACAGGAGGATAGAGCAGGTGGAAATTGGTTCCCAGACAATTCAGGCAAATGCCATTTAAAATCTTAACCCAAATATATTTTTGTTAAAGTTTTGCTTTTAATTCTGTCTTGATAAATGATTCTTTTCCTTTTCATTATCCCCTCCCTCTTTGCTCCCATTACTATAAAAATGCTAACAAAATCAACCCAGACATTTCCTGAGCATTGGTGAGAGCAGCTGAGAAAGCAAGGGCACAGAGACACAGCCCGAGTTAAGTATGAAACAGTCACCTAGAGCAATGCATTTCATAAGAATTCAACACGTATGTTACTTGGGAGAATGAAGAAATATCCGTATAAAAAAGAGATTTTTGAATGCATAATACATTATGGTGATCACTTATTAATTGCTGAGAACCCAGAGGAGCCAGTCAGGGTCATGGAAGTCTGAAACAGGCAGTCCCTGATCTAGCTGAGCTCTCTATGTGTGTGTGGTCACACTGGGGTTGGTGGTGCATGCAAGGGAGCAATACAGATCTGTGTGTCTCTGCTGGATAATGGCTGGAGCTGCTGTATCTGTTTGGATAAGGTTTTTCCTCTGAAACTCTCTGTGATCTGCACAAACTCTGTATGATCACAATCTCCGACCACCTTTCTAGGTTTATGTTCTCTTTATAGTCCCACTTTTCTATGGACAGAAAATATCTTCTGTATATAGCCCGGGAATTTAATGGGTTTAGTGTTAGAGGAAAAATGCCCCATAATACTAAAATACAAGGTTTTCCATGCCAGTAATGAAGGTGGGCAAAATGCGCCAAGGTTAGAGGTGTTTGAATGCAGAGACTGGTTCTGTTCATCACAGAGATAAAGTGAGCTGGGATATTTACAATTAGATTTCAGTATATTCAAACAAGATTAGAAGACTCTAACTGAATTAAAAGATTCTAACTGAATGTCTCACTTCCTAAAGATCTGTCAAAATGGCAAACCATGGCATACATTGAAGAAATACATTCAAATTCAGATTCAAATGTACTTAAGAGTTTGCAGTAAAACCAAATGAGTATTTTTAGTTGATGCTAATAATGTTGTGAGCCAAATCTACCCTAGAAAATTAAGAGGCCCAAGACTATTTTCTGATGAAGAAGCCAACAGCATGGCACAATCAATGTCCATATTATTAATTGTCTTTCATCTTCAAAGAGGTTGCCTCCATGCATGCTGCTGATTGAGACTCTGCCAGCTTGTGGTGAGTCCTAAGTGGTGCTTAGGAGTTGGCTGAGACAGCTAGTTGAAACAGGGGAAAATTATACCATAGACTTTTCTAATAATTGCATGATAAAGAAATTTTATTGTTCATTGGTGCTGTTTTGTTTAATGGTGTATCTGTAGGCAACAGTCTTATTTCTTCACTAAACAATCATTGAATCAACACAAATTGATGTTTGATATTCAATGTAGGGGAACAACAGAGATTTTAAGGATAAATGACTACAGAAAATATGCAAAAGGAGATTGTAATATTTTTTATTAACTATAAAGAAAACTTGAGACTAATATGTATTGGTCTGGTCAATGGAGAGCAATAGGAACATTTTCTGTCAAGAGAGGGGTCACCATCTTCTGGAAATAACAGAGGGAAAAAGGAGTACACATGAGTGTGCTGGTGAAATAATGGAAATTCTCAGCTCATTTCTTGCTCTTCTCCTGCTCTGCATCTGTATCTTGAGCCTCACCATTAATTTCTTCCCGTGTGTAGCCATCCAAACCTGTTTAAGCAAACTTGGTACCTCTCAGATATCACCCACATCCAAGCAGTGTCCCTGGTCTGCCATTCCTCTAGTATACTCAGTTTCCATTTTATTTTGGGCGCCTTAACTGGAAAGCCACAAGAGAATCAGTATGAAATCTTAGGGCCACAGGAGTATCATGCAGACACCACAGGGGACCCAGATCATGTGCTGTACAATTTAGACAAAAATGGTGCTCACTAGGAAAAGGCTGCATGTCCCAAGCAATGTGGGCAAGAGGCATTTGGCATCACTTGTGGCTGTGACCTCTGCTGTTGCCTGGAGAAGGTGCTCTAAACAATGTGGACACAGTCTTATCTGGCCAAAGGATAACTGAAGCTGGTTGGATGCAGGACTGTGAAAAGTAAACAGTCTTAGGATATATCAGGTGAAACGTTTCTGTGAATGCCATTTTATAAGGCCTTAGTGAGATCTTATCAGGAGTACTGATCAAATTCTGCTCACTTATATGCAGTAAATCTGAGATCCAGTTGAAACAATCACAAAGAAAAGTTTCCTGGATGATCAAGGAGCTAGAGATTACAGCAGGGTTTTATTAGTCTTGCAAAAAGTAAGCTGGAAGAGGATATGATTGCTTTAGGAAGGGGGACAAAAGGCATTGAGAATTGCTTAAACTCAAGAGCATTGCTAACTCAAATGAGTTCAGATAGGTAAACATGAATAAATTAATTTAGGCTAAAATATAAAGAAATACTGCAACTTTTAAGAGAGAGAGCTTGTGAAAATATTATGTGTGCATGTTGTGGTTTAACCCCAGACAGCAGCCAAGCCCCACTCAGCCGCTGGCTCTCTCCCCCACCAGGGAGGTTGGGGAGAGAATCAGAAGAGTAAAAGCAAGGAAACTCGTGGTTTGAGATAAAGACAGCGTAATAGGGAAAGCAAAAGCTGTGCGTACAAGCAAAACAAAACAAGGATTTAATTTGCTGCTTCCCATGGGCAGGCAGGTATTCAGCCATCCCCAGGGGAGCAGGGGCCCATCACATGTAAAAATTACTAGGGAAGACAAACTCCATCACTCCAAACCTCCCATTCCTCCTTCTTCCCTGTGTTCTGTATCCTGAGCAGGATGCCATATGGTCTGGAATATCCCTTTGGTCACTTTGGGTCACCTGTCCCAGCTGTGTCTCCTCCCAGCCCCCCATGCACTCCCAGCTCCGTTGCCTTTGTGGCAGAACAAAAAGCAGAAAAGGCCTTGGCTCTGGGTAAGCTCTGCTCAGCAACAACAAAAACATCTCTATACTATCAACCCTGTGTTCAGCACAAATCCAAAACACAGCCCCGTATCAGCCACTGGGAAGAAAATTAATTTGACCTCAGCCAAAAGCAGCACAGTGGTCTGTGGACAGAAGACACCTAGATTTTCAGATGGAGCCTGATGAATGAAAGAAAGGAATTATATGACCGAAGGTCCAGAAGTCACTGCATGACTTTTTATATCGTGTATCCCAAATACTATAGAAATATTGTTCATAGAAAACATTTCAGTATTATAGTTTCTTAGTCACTCTTTTAAATGTAAGAATTTAAATAATTTTTGTTCTTGAAAACATTTATTATATTTATATTTACATTACACTTACATGTAATTTCCATGTCTAGCTGTATCAAGTAGAGGATAAACTACAGATACCTATACCTTAACTGAGAAATTGGATGCATACATTCAGAAATGCTTCACTAATGTATACATGCATTGTGCAATTTCATAGAAATACTGTGTCACATGATTTGAACTTTTCAAATTATCCAAATTTTTTGCCCAAATTTGAACTTTGAAAATTTAGTCCTTGATATATAGGTTGTTTGAATGGAGTATCTGCTGCTTGAAGTTTTTTCAGGTTATTCTATTGTTTTGCTTCATTTCTGTTCTTCAGTGAGGCTTGTTCTGGCAATGACAGGAGGGACAAATTGTTCATAGATCTTGTGTGCCATTCCTGATACAGTATATTTTCAGTACTGTAGTTCTCATGTGTGGTGTTAGAAGTAGTTGAATAAAGAGACAGAACGTCAATATCTTGGTAAATAATGGACTTATTTTTCTTGCTGATAGTCTGATCTTTCTGGAGCTCCCTCCCAGAGTCCCAGGCCCTAATCAGACTGGCCTCCACAACCCTGTAATGGACTTGTGTTGTGACTAGCTATCTTTTTACATGGAGAGAGAAAATTTTGAAGAAATTTAGGAAATCAAATTGGAGCATCTGATGCTGGTTATATTGCATTGAAAGTCATGGCAAAACACTTTAAATATTATGTTATATTATAATAGTGTATGCTTTTACAATTTTCCTTTAAAAACAAGAATTTTCTGTTAGTACATTCTTTTACAATTTTCCTTTAAGAAACAAAAGTTATCTTTACATCTGCAAGATAAACTCATTCAATGGTGAATTCAATTCAGCTTTCAAATAGACAATAGCAGACTCCACAGACATTCACAATACTGGTTTTATATCAGTTTTATATGTACAGAAATAATACACATGCAAAATGTCTATTTAAATGTGTTCTGAAATTCAATGTTGTAGTAAAAATTGTCAAAAATTACTGTCACTGAAAGGAATTAGATAGAAATGCATCCATGATTCCCTTTTCATACAGGAGGTATAAAGAACATTCTTTTCCCCAGTTAGGCTGGTAGTGTTTAACAACACCAATAGTTCCCTTTGTCCTTATGGCCCTCCATGTAGTCAGTGCCTGCTATTATATTAATCCTAAATAGCTGCCTCACTTGTGATAGTTCTATTCAGGAATTTATTATTCACAGCTTATCAGAGTGGGAGTTAAAGACAGATTGCTGTCTTTACATTTTTCTCAGAGGTTAAGCAAGAAATACTTCCTAGCATAAGCAGCACAGAGCCCCAGTACAGGAGATGCCACCACCTTGTAAAGCCTGGGTCCTGCAACCAGACAGCCCTTGGTGCTTCATTGCAGCTTGGGAAGTTCTCTGTCAGCTGGAGAGCTAGGTAACAGCATATGCATACCCTATCATTTTGGATATCATGTCCCGTGGTGGCTGTACCATTTTGTTGCCCCAGAAAAGCAGAAATAAATATAGCTATGGGCAGAGGCTGTCCTTGACTAAACACTGCTAGCTTCCATTGAATTTTGTGGATGGGCAGTGCTTTGGCCCTAGGGAACCATCTTTATGAATTTTATAACAAATTACTAACTCGTCTTCAGCAGAACTGTGTTACTCCTGTGGCAGAGAGCTAATGAACCTTTCTGTGTGATTATAGTTGGAAAGTTTCTGTTTGTAAATAAGCAAATAATCAATATTTCCAAAAACTATTTTCCCAATTTTTTTAATGTCTTAATTTTTGCACTAACTGGAGAATCTGGTTTAAAATTATTATAAAGCTATTTTTTAAATGAAAAAAATATACAAAGAATCCAAATCAAGACTCAATAAGTTTAAATACAAAATATTAATATTTTTCTTATCAGAATAATTACACCAATTCTTTAAAATAGCACCTTGCTGCAGCTTTGTTTATGGAGAAACATGGTTTAACAGTTCCTAAGTACTTCTCAGCTTCTAAGAGATATTAAGGTGTTCAAATGGGCTTTGAAATGTTGGGAATATGTGCCTTTGTTTAAACATGGAAAGAACTGAACAGACAATTTTGCCTATGTTTACCTCCATCTGCTTTAATCTTGCTGCATCTGAAATGAGACTGCTTATGTGTGTAAAGTAAAGCCTGTACCTGGATTATATTCTTGCCTGAATCAGGATCAGAATCTAGAAGTTTTACATGAAGTCAAATGCTTTCAGTCTCCAATCTTGTTCCTACCTGAGATATGTTTAATCCTTTGATTTTGGGAGGAGTAGAATCAAATGCAAATATTTGACCCTGCTTTGAAATAATTTTCAAGGCAGTGTAGAAATGTAGAAAGTGTAGAAGCTTTTTACAAGAAGCATTAATTCAATTCCATAACTGGAACAAACAGAGTGGGTTTGTGTTCAGATTGTGAGTGGATGGAGAAGTCAACAACTGTCTTGATTTGACAATGAAAAGAGAATCCCTTGATTTTACAGGTGTCTGTAGAACTTGCTCCGGAACACAGCCTTTGCTCCAAGTTGGAGGATGCTCTGAATGGGAAGATAATGAAGGTGCTGGCTAGGCTGGACAGAAATGAATAATTAAAGAAGCTTGTAAATTATGTTGCCATCAATTGCTGGAAGATATGATTCTGCTGCAAAAGAACTGGCTCTCATATGTCTGAGGCATTTTTCAGAAGATATTAAGAATGAATATTGGATGCATAATTAGGTATTCTTGAGGGCGTATTAGTACATTAGAGGTAGAACATGCAATAATTTCTATTATCCCACATTACTTATACTTTGATTGAGCAGTTGTATCACTGCTTGTATGTCTGCATCTCTAGTCAATATTTTTCTAGAATAAATGTATTTTAGAAAATGGAAGATTATAGTAGTTCTCTACATGCAGCGTGCTTTTTTTTCCCTTTTTTTCTTTTTCTCTATGTTTTATTCCCTTTACATATTTTCTTTTCCCCTTTAATTTAATGGGAACCATACACAGAAGGCAGGCAGATAAAGATACTGAAACCTTGTTAACATTTCATCTCTTTTTAGATAAATGCAAATATTGCTGTCAATGGTACTGGAGCCCTGTCCAGCAGTCATCTGAGGAACTTGCTAATCCATTTTTCACAATGTGTCCAGTATTATCAGTTGCTAAAGACTGTGATCCAGAATATTCGTTCCTGATGAAAACAATAGAATTAAGCCACAGAGTTTCAGAAAATTACTTTCATATTCAAGCAGTGCTACACATATACAGACACCTTGTTGATGATTTTCCTGCCCTGAAGAAAATATATTGCTGCTGCCACAAACCTGTCTTTTGGCACTTTGTCACTTACAAGTGATGATAAAATTGCAACAAAGAGACTTCTTTTTAATCTCATAGGTCATCGTTTGTTCTCTGGACAGTCCTCCCTTTGTCCTCTCATTTAGTTTAGATAAGGTGGAAAAATCCTTTTAGTTGCCTCTAAACTTATCTTAAAAATACGAAATCCAAAAAGTCAGCCTCTATGTACCCTCAAATTTTTAACATGACAACTTCTTTCTTCATGTTTCTCATTTAGATCAAAAGCTCTGTGTGCATCTTAAATATATATTTCTTGGACAGTTGAATTGCAGGCAGGATTTTGAGTTATAGATTCACATCAAACTATAAAGCTTTAGAGAGAAAGTTAATCCCTTTAATTTTGTGAAACCCCCAGAATCATGTGATAATGATTATACTGAAATTATATTATATCCATTTGTTACTGCTAAACGCTTAAACTGCCTTTTTTTTTTTTTTTNTTTTTTTAATTCAATTCTCTGGTCCAGCAATTCAAAACTGCAAAAATCTGACGATGAATAGAAAGACAGAAAAACTGTGAATAAATCCATGTGTACATTCAATATTTTGAAGATAGAATATCACACCATTAATACAAACAATTAATCTGGCTACATTTTTTTCCTATGTATTCTATACTTTCTGGGAGATTTTTTTCTCATCTTTGTCAGCTTCTTCTTCAGCTTCATACCACAATGAAAGCTCAAACCTGTCTGTGGCATAAAAGGGCTACTGCCATGGGATTTTGATGCACCATATGCAGTATTTGGTCTCTTGTCTACATTCTCTTCCAGTTTGAATCTCCTCCAGTTGGAAATAGGGAAAGAGTAAAAAGAAGCTTAAAATCTCCTGATAACAGCAGCAGCAGAAGGTACCCCTGGATTGTGCCAAGCAGAGGCTGTGGAGGTATCACACCTTTCCCAGGGGGAAGGAGGAGCCAGGTCCTGTACTCCCCATTGCACACAACAGCTTGAAGAGTGTGTCCAAAGGAAATACAGACACGCAAAGTTTTCTGGTATGAGTACAACTTCCAGAGGCTAGGACTTGCACAGTTCCTCCTATGAGATAGGCAAGCATTAAGAAATACAAGAATGGATACTTAGGTGTCTAAGTAACCTTTCAAGACCAAACCCTCTGTAAGTGTCCAGGGGAAACAAGAGTCATCACTACATATGAAGGGATTCCCATGTTCAAATCAATCACTACTGCAGATAATGAACAGATTGCTCATTTATATGGATTTAAGACCTATGAATAAAAATATCTTGGGCTTCTCGCCTGTGTCACTTTCCCTCATCTCCTAATATCACTAAATATTCACCAATATAAACTGGCAAAAGCAGAAATAGCCACAATGAGCATTATTGTATCTCTGTGGAATTCTTCACTATGTGGGCTTAACTTGAAGATAATGAACCACCATTTTCTAGCTAAATTATGCTGCTAGACAACCTGCAGAATAAATAAAGATGCAAGCCTAAGTAGCTAAGGTCAGAAAATTATTTTTTCACTAGGTAAATTGCCCTTCTGGATTTACTAATTATTCTTTTTCATTCTTATGTTTGCCTTCTTAATTTTATTTTTACTAGATGTTTGAACTTTAGATACAAAATGAAATTCCTCAAAAAAAGTGTACATGTTGTTCAAAGTATTTTCTCAGTCTAATATTGTGTTGCAAATAATTATGTAAGTGATGGGAAATTACCCTTAAGTTTTCTTTCACACTCTTTTATTACATAAATCACCTCCTCCTGATCTTATCCTGATAACATAAGATTTTGCATTGGTAGCATGAAAATGTATGTGTTTCCATGTCAAAAATAAATTAAATTAGATAAGGCAATTTCCTCAATGGCAGGCTATAATATAGAAGCAGAAAAATACAGAAAAAACCCAAACCAAAGCAAAATTATGAAAAGCATGAGCAGTCTCTGATGGAATTTTCTCAACATTTTAGGAGGCTTTTGAAGTGTTACTGCATTTCAGAGCCACTACTGGTAATTTCTGAACTGCTATTTTAAGACTGTGTTTATACCAGGGGCTCAATTCTGTACTCAAATACAAGCTGAGTAATTTTGTAATAATGAGGGGTTTTGTAATGAAATTAGCCAGACTCTTGCTGTGCTCGTGCAGGGCTGCCCGTTTGCCCCTGGCACATTCAGCAGCATGGCTTCACGCCTGTGCTCAGCTCTGCAGCCCTGGCTGCCCTGGCTCACACAGCCCTGCTGTGCCAGAAAGGGACAATGCACAGCAGCTCTCCTGATTCCATTGCTGCCTTGCCACTGAACACTGAATTAACCTGTCGCTCAGTTAAAAAATTCCTGGATGAGACTCATTGCAGCCAAATGCAGGAGGAGCTGTGCTGAGCCTGCATAGGTGGCTGGAGCTGAAGCTTCTTCCTACCCTGCATCAGGTACAAGACACCTCTGTCTGCTGGTGATACAGCTGGGATAAATGTGAGCATACTGTGAGAGTGGCAAAGGGCATAGCAGAGACATGAATGGTAATGTAATTGTGCAAAAAAATTCACCAAGTTTATCAAACACTTTTAAAAATTAACATGTAGTTCAGGATTTAGCAATCATTTTGCCAGTTCTGGCATTTTGCCTGTATATGCTTGTTAATGTTTTCTTCAGTTTTATTTATTTCTGCAGCAATCCTCTAGTCTCTCTATTTTTCTTGTTTAGTGAAGCAGAGCTTCTCTATTACAATCCTGAATCTCCACACTTGGGATCCTTGTGGTAACCCTGGCAACCCGTTGGCAGGGTGGGCTACAGCTCCAGCACCTCTGACTGGACAAAGCAGAGTCCTTTCCCCAGGCTAAGCTGGAGTGTCACCACTGCTGACATATCACCCTCTCTTTTGGTATTGAGGGCAATAAGGTGGCATGGTTTAGTTCTTCATCAAGACAGGTGGCAGGGCTGAGCCTAAATGTGCTTTGTCACCTTTTCAGACTTTGTCATTGTTACTCATACTGGAAACGCTAGGGCAAGATCTTCTACATTCTTTTTTAGTTCTCTAATTGAGCAAACAGTTCTGTGTTTGCTATAGACACAAATTTTTAAAAATGGAAGGAATTTTCTATCTTATTCTATAGAGTCCACAAGCACTCACTCTGTTAGCATAATCCATAACTTATTAACATAATCTATATTACATTCTGTGGTATCATCTATTAAATTATACATCCATAGGACACATGAAATTAGTATGCATCCAAATCATCCAAATCTTAACGGGGTTTTTTTAGATATTTCCAAGAACCCTTCTTCCCATTTCCTACATATACACTTGAAAAATTTTAGGAAGGAAATTTTGAGCTGATAGGCTTAAAGTATGGGCTGTTCCTCTCTTGAGAGATGTTGACAATTGCTGTGGCCTCCCTTCAGAGGGAGCAGGCTACATGCTTCAGATTTGTTCAAACTGAACTATTGTAATTTTTTAAATCGTATATTCTCACTGCAGTCCTTTGATTTAGGCAATTCTGCTAAGTGTTCCATATCTTCTCTTCAATAACTTTCTATTTTACAGTTTCGTTGCTTTTTAGGGTCCTAACTTGGGTGTGTTCATGTTTTTGAGAGGCAAAATAATAGTCTTTTTTATTTAGATCTGGTATTTCTTGGAAAAATCTCTTCTAGAAGTTTCCAAAACAACTGAGCATTCAGAAGAATAAATGTTGCTTATAGAATATCTTAAACTTTTGAAATAGATCACTTTATGTATGTTAGTGTCTTGGTTTACTCTTCATTAAAATCCCAAGGGATGAAAGTTTGCTTTTAGTTTTAGTCTTCAAAATTCACAATATGAAATACTTTGATTTATTGATATTAGTTTAACTGAGCCAGGTATTGGGGCTTTCTGCAACAATTGAATTGAAATTGATTTATGACAAAAGATTAATGGGTAATTTCTTCCTGATCCATTGTTGTGTGTGGGAAAGGCCAAAGTGATAGACTTACTGTTCAAATTTCTTCATTGTACAAGCCTACGACAAAACTGGAAAGAGCAAGGGGCAAGACGGATTAGACTCAAGGTTATAGTCTGAATTAGGGTTGAGATAGTTTTACACCTTAATCCTCTGAGACTTTGTCCATGTTGGTTTAAGAGCTTTGTAAGTGCTGCTGGTGTAGCAGTATCTATAGGGTTGTGGATAGGGTTATAAGTTTGTTAGATTTGCTTAATGTTTGGATTCTACTTATCTTCTACGGTGAGAATGAGGGCTGGGACACACAGGGTTCTGCACTTTATGTGCTTGTTGAGGGTGGGGTTTTGCCATAATGCTAAAGATAGGGTTGTTTATGGGTTAGTAATGGAAAATCTTTGGAGTTAGAGTTAGCTTGGGCATGTGGAGTGTGGAAATCATAGAATGGTTTGGGATGGAAGGGACCGTAAAGATCATCTAGTTCCAACACCCCTGCCATGGGCGGGGATGCCACCCACTAGACCAGGTTGCTGAGAGCCCCATCCGGCCTGTCCTTGAACACTTCTAGGGATAGAGCACCCACAGCTTCTGAGGGCAACCTCTGTCAGTGTTTCACCACCCTCAGAGAAAAGGATTTCTTCCTAATATCTACTCTAGCTTAAAACTGTTCCCTTTTGTCCTGTCATTACCTGCCCATGTAAGTCTGTCAATCTTCCTTATTCTTGTAGATTTTTTTACAATTTATCGTGGATTCATTCTGTACCAAGGGTCAGCAGGCTGCAGTTCAAGCTGCCTGCACTCCAGGCCCACTAGGAGACTATGCCAGCAATGGCTTTGAAGGGGCCCTTCCAGGAAGGTCTGCAAAGGAGCCTCAGGCGTAGATCCCTTCTCAAGTTTATGATTAGGCACAATGCTGAAAAGACTGGATGGCTCGTGGCTGTGTTGGGCCAATCTGACTGAAGCTTAGTATGGATTCTATCTTTCCACAAAAGAGGACTTCAGTTTGGTGTTAGAAAAGTGGCTTGATATTGTTATTGATATTGATACTGCACACAGATCTAGTTGAGGACTTACGAGAAAATTACAAAATGTTTTTTATTCCATTCTATTCTGTGATAGGTAGCAGAGGCCAAGTTGAGTTGGATCACAGGAAGGCAGAGGACCAGCACATGTTGATTTTATTGCTTAGTACCTGAAGGTCCTCATTGTGGATCTTAAATATTCTTTTCCAACTATGAAAATGACTGGTGGAAAACTGCAAGCTGGGATGGCTTCACTGATTAGGCCATGGATTTGGCAAAGTAGAGAAGTAAACCAAGCACTTCAGGCACTGCTCTCTCTCTAAATATGTTTTTGCCAGCCTTTGTCCTGCTGTTAACAATAATCCTTAATAATAGTTTAGGCACCCGTCCCCTGGCCAAAATCAAACATAACTGGTTTTCCATTTCGTATCAATTGTCAGCCTGTTTTTCAGGTGTTAAATTTCATACATTAGTAATAAGAAAAAAGTCAGTTCCTGGTGTCTGTGGCACTAATCAGACTTCGTCTTTAGAGTTAATAGAAGCAAAGGATAAAAAAAGTACTTCTTTTTCTGGCCTGGTTCTGTTTCTGTGTCCTCTTTCTTCCAAGATCATGTAGCAAAAGTAATAATTTATCATCTAGGTTTTGTAAATCTAATCAGAACCCTTACTAGCACTAACCATTATCGAGACACAGTTAATGGGAACAGAAATTGTTCCCAAACTGCAATTGATTTGAGAATCAAGCTGTATAAATTAGCATGTTTCTGTGACCATGACCCCAAATCATCTCTAACCCTGAACTTAAAAATACTCTGGGACACCTCCTGTATAAACTGTTTGTTTTCCTCCAAGTGCCAGTGTTACTCCTAGTTCTGTGGATCTTGAAGGAGAAATTCAGCTTCTTTTGTAATCACACCCCCAACCCCAAGATTAATTGTAGCAATTTTACCTTTACTGTTAAAGTACAAAGCAGATCAAAGCAGTCTCTGCAACTTTAATAAACTCTCAGGCACTAACTGTCATGCTTTAGTCATACTTCTTTTAAAATTCAGGTGGGTTTTTTCTGTGTTTTATTCACTTCTAGGCCCTAGTTCTCAAATACTGCATAATGAGAAACTCTAACAGGGCTTTGCTTCACATTATTAAGGAGCACACATATGTGATCTGAGGTGATGTTACCAATTGTAGGGCAATAGCTTGCCTAGAGACAACAGTGGGATTACAGATAAACATAGTCAGGGAATGTCTAAACTGTAAAATGTCTGCCAGAAACTCCTAGAAACATAGCACTGACAGGGGAAAGCAGAAAATAATAAATATAAATATTATTAACATTCTAGTATTATGAAATTCATAATGATGGCACCCAGTAATATTTGTATTGCAATGTCATGTTGATAATGAAGAGACCTGTCTTTGTGAACCATTGAGCTGACAATTAGTGGATATGTGACTGCAGTGGGATGTGCGTAGCTCTGCACTCCTTAGTAAGGCAGAACAGGCAATCTTTCATTGTATATCTTAAGAAAAAATCATATTATTGAAAGTAATATAGAAAAATTTGATCTAGACCATTTTGTGTTTCACTGGTTGAGTGTGTTTGATTTCCTTGCCAGGCTTTACAGCATGACCTTTGTTCCAGGGTAAGCAGTTTAAGCCTGGCTCAATGTACCGTTTTCCTACTGTTTCTTTTGCCTTGGATGTTTAGCTTTCAGAAACCTTCAGCTCTCACTGTTTCAATAGGAGCATAGGAAAGTTCAGCTGGCAGTACTACATCTGAAAAATTTTAGTTTTACTGATTCCTACCACAGATTCAGTTTCCCTGTCAAAGATGACAGTCATTCCATCTTCAATCATTGGAGTATCAGGACACTTCAGTATTAAGAGAGAAACTCCCTGCAGTATCCTATTTACAGATAATTTGTCTTCTTAATAGTCTCTTGAAAAATTGGTGACAAAATTTGGTAACAGATTGTCATGCACGGCATAATATACAATCTGTAGCTTGCAAGTTTTCACAAACACCAGACTGGGGAGATCCATTATACTGGTACATCACAGGGTCTTTCAAAATAGCAGTGCAAAACACCAGATATATCAGTTCTCTGGTTGTAAAAGTCTGCAGCACAGTCAGCCATGGAAAAAAATGGCAGAACTCTTAGATCCTGTGCGTATCAATGCGTAGGGAGATCGTCATGAGGTGATACTTTTAGAACACAAACTGTGATATACAGTCATTGCTTTGAAATGTTAGAGAATAAGTTGGGAGGAAATATATAAATATCCACTGTCTTGAGATGCCAGAAGGCATGAAAAATCACCACCTGATAAATCTTGTTGGGTTAAAAAATGAGTTGCTGGCACCTCTAGGACTGAATACACAAGATTACCTGATTTATGGGAGTTATGAAGTTACATGGTGCCACTTGAGAAGCCCAAGGCAGGGAGCTGTTCAGGTGGAAGGATAAATAGTGATTATACTTGATTTTCAATAAGTTCCATCAGGCCTCAATCACTCTTTGAGATCTTGTTCTGGAAATATCTTTCTACCAGATACAACAGCATTTGGGCAGCTTCCAGCATCACATCAGGGTGGTCCTTCACTGAAAAGGAGAAATAGCCAAAAACCAAATGCTTAGTGGAGCTGTGGATTTTCAAGCAGGCTACTAGGGGAAGTTTTCTTCTGCAAGAATGGGATGTTTAGATCCTCATTTAAGAGCAAACAAATTCTCCAAATGCACAATTGGGCAGCTGAACAAGGGAAGAATTAGTTTTTAGGTTTTGAATATGGGTACATGGGATTGATAAAGAACTATTTCAGATTTGACCAAATCCTGCTTGTATTACAATTAAAAAATAGTTGTAGTATCTAATTAATGGAATAGCATGGAAATGATAGTCAGTGCCAGTAATTTGATTATCAAAATGACAGTGCACAAAAGATGAGTACTTTTGTCATTTCCTGTTTGGTTTTTTGGTACTGTTTACCCACTTTCTTCACATTATTCAGGCACCATTAGCATGAAGTAGCAAGTAGATCATCTGTTGGAGATAATCTAGGTGGAGGTGCTTGTGCCTTGAGGCAGGGAATGGAGCAGAGGATCTCTGAAAGTATTGTTTTCAGTGGTTAGAAGAGCATTGGAAGTACAGCTTGGTTCTGCTGGATCTGTCAGTCTCTTTTCAAAGCAGATATGCCTGGGGTGTCACTAATTGAGAGGAAAACTATGTAAGGATTAAGGCTTATTTACCAGAAAGAAACAACATGATAGTCTGCTTGAATTTAGGAACCTTGATTACAGGAGATCTTCAATGCCCTAGCTCCAATGGGAATGCTGGAAATTACTCAGTAAGGGAGAACACAATCAGTTGTTTAGATTCCTAGCTTTAGGTAATAGGACTTGTTGTTCTCCTTTTCCCATTTTCCATTTTCCACTTTCCACTTTCCCACCTCCCCTTACTGAAATACTTTGAGAGCCTTTGATTGGACATGTGAATCATTTATGCAAAGCTATTGATAATAGTTCTATTACAAGTTCTTTCTCATCAGTAAGAATCAGTTTCAATTCCTCTAAAACCCTAGTTCTTTGTCAGATATAAATTGCAGGTGCTATAATTTCCCTCAAAACATTTTCTCTTTCCTTCATTCCTTTCCTTCTATATTTTTCTTCCTCCCATCAGCAGATTTGCTTTCTTTCCTTCTTTCCTTCCTTTTCCATAAAAATGTTTTGCTTACTTCAGAGAACAATAATATAAATAAAGAAATAGTTAACCCAAATGTAAGAAGTTAGTTATGGGGCTTTTTCACTGTAATCCTTCTATAAATACTTGAAATGTAAACACTTACCATGTGTTAGCATGGGCCAGTTATTTCCATCTAAGCTTCTCAGGTAACAGAAATTTTAACTTTGCGAGATAATTTTTTTAGGCCACTAACAGCGTTTTCTATCAAATTCTGCTTTACTGGAATATGCTGAGTGGGTGCCCAAGCCCTGTGTGCTGGGGAAATAGCACACACCCACACCACCCTCCCTCTTCCCAACTGGGTGGCTGGCCTTACACTGTCTGGTGCTGCTGCCACTAAAGGCTCCCCCTACAATAGTCCCCTCCCCTGGAGGGGCATCAGCTTGCCAGCAAATGCAAGAATAAATAGCTCTTGAGAAATGAGGGCTTCCAATGCTGTTACTTGTGCTCAATGTAGATCAATGAAGTGAGCTCTGGTTTGCAAAGGGCTGGACAGGCTGATACTGATCAGAGGCCATAGGGCAGATGCAGAAGTGTATTTTATTTCACTTTCTTTTCTAAACTCTGAAACTGAGTCCACATTTAGGAGAAAATCTTGTTTCAACACTCCATTGAAGAATAACTCATTTTTTAAAATCTGTTAGATGTCCACATAAGAAATCACAATTAATGCATGAGTTCAACCAAGAAAAATCTGGGCTGTGAATATAAAATTCTATTCCTTGCTAAAGAACTATCTGGGGCTAGAATGATTCTCTGGCAGAGCTCCCATTCTTCCAAGCTGCATTTAAAGAATCTGAATATGAAGAAACCACAGAAAAAAAGAAAATGGAAGTGAATATTGTAGTTGCAAAATGCAAAGTGTATTTTATTATGCATTCTTTCACTGTGTTTTCACACACAATTGTATTCTAAAAAATTCTGGCTTATCCTGTCTGTAGTATACACTTGGGTACATTTACTGTTTAGCTGTTATCTATTTTTTTAAACCAAGCTAGAGAATTAATTTTTCCTATTAGGTAGAATTAAATTTTCCTTTCAAAAAGAATTAATTTGCTTTACTTCTTGAAAACAAACTGCAGGAACTGGGTCTCAGTCAAAACAGAGATTCATGAAAAATGGAAAACCTTTCTTATTCTTGTAATTTTATGATCAAATGTAGTACTTAACTTTATTAAGCAACGTTTTGCTTTTATAATTTAATACAGTAACAATTTAGAAGTGTGCCCTACTTCCAGAAGTGGTTAAGAAATCTGCTTGTGCATCGAATAAGTAATTCTGGCAGGTAAGAGCCAAAGCGCTGCTCTTTCTATGTGCACCTATGTGCAGTGGACCTTCACAGAAGCAACACAGCATTATCGAAGATTTGTCTTGAAAGATTTATCTTATTCTGTTAAAACAAGTCATTAGATTTATCTCTTTCAGTATCATAGGTCTTCATTGAGTCAAATAAACCGTATTTTGTTTACCACCCTGGAAAGATATAAATGCTAAATACTCTTTAACTTTATTTTATGGGACTGAATATTATATTCCTCTTTCCAGTGACCTTTTATTGCCTTGTGAATAAAAAAATAATTTACCAGACAGAAATAACAGCCAGAGGAAGGTGGGATTTATGAGTGTGCCAACTCCACTAAAACCAAAGGATAAACATAGTAGTCTCAGAATAAAAATGGTGAATTATCTAGTGCTTTGGTCTCAGAACTTTAAAATAACTTTTCTCAGAAAATTAGAGGTTTACTTATGTCATCATGGCAGAAGAAAAAGAGTGCAGACTCTGGGTTGGTTCCNGTTACTTTTATCCTTTTGAATCTAACAAAAAAAAAAATAGATATTCTATTTGTAAGGAATTAGAATATGAAAGAATTTTCTCTCCAGTTTATAATATGTCATTTTATATATATGACCTTCAGAACATTTCTAAATTCTGGACATGGCAGATTTTTATACTATCCCAGCAGTGTTAGAGTACTGCAAATAACTGTATAAAATCTGGAATTTTTAAAAATGAGGCAAAAGTCAAGTTTCCATGCTGGAATCTGTTTGCTCTATAGGATTTCTGTTTTTGAAACACAGTCTGCTTTAAGAAATAAAATGGAAACTTTTTTTTTCTGGGGATCAGCTTTCAGAACTTTGTTTTATGCTACACAGAAATATTACTAAGGTGGCATCATGCTAAATTCCTTGCTGAAATCCAAGCAGACTAGTCCTTCTACACTTTAAAAATCAGTTAATCTCAAAACCTATGGTTATTCTAGTTCAGTAATCACACTTTGCATTTTAACTCACTACCCATTATACTTTAAATCTGATATTTCTTTCATTTGAAATTCTCACTGAAGTCTTGCACACAGACAGGTCAGATTCACAGGTATAAAACTCATTTTGTAATGTCAAGTCTTTCCACTTTTCTTAAGTGAAAGAAGCTCGCAAATAATAATTGCATTTTTTTAAAGGCATACGACGCTGCATCTGCATTAACAAATTAGTAAAAAACACTTGGCATAAACTTCTGGGATTGGAAACAATTTGTTTTCCCAGCTTAGTTACACTTTGCACTGTGATTCCTTTCCTGTTGGTATTTAGTAGCTTCTAATTCTCTATTCCCTGCAATCTTTCGGAGAGGAGGAAAAGAGGGAGAAGGAAGGAAGGTGGGGACAGCAAGGCATCCCTTTGCAAGGTGCAGCAGAACCCCCTGTCACAGGGGGCTTCAGGTTACAGATGGGATGTCAGGGGAAAGAGTGAAAGGAGGGGGACAGAGGAACCCGTGCAAATTTGAGGAAAAGAAATGGTTTCTGTGGACTCAGGAGAACAACAGACAGTAGAGTAGGGTCTGGCTACACTAGATTGGGGCAGGAAGCAGTCCTTTGTAAAATGGGATTCAGGATGAACTGCTGTGTAAGGATGAGATGGCTGCTGTCTCCCAGGAAGAGAATGGTTGAAAGGGAAGCACATAGAAAAGCTCTCTTTTCTCCTTGCACATTCCCTGTCACATTTGACTCTCCAGGTTCCCATCTGTTCCCTGTGGAATGTTTTGGGATGGAATACAGGGATATTGCATGCCAATATGGTGAGTCAGGTGAGGACTTTCCCCCCTTTTCCCAAGGTTTTTAGTTTGTATTGATTTCATTCTTATTTAAATTTGTTCCTTATTTTATGTTTCAGATAGTATTTCATATTACCATCAAAGTAGCGCTTACCGATAAAATGTCACACTTGCATGCATTTCCTAAGCAACATGTTCCTCTGTAAAAAAAAAAAAATTAACTCGTTCTTAGTTATATCGAGTCTGGAGAGAGTCCTCACCCATACATGATTGAGGAAATCAGAGAGCAAGGTTGCTGGGGTGGGTGATCTTCACACGCTCATAATTTCAAGGGAGCTAGGAGGGACTCCCACTGCTGTCTCCTTGGTGGAAGACTGAAGTGAAAGAGCAGCTTTGCATATTACCCCTCCCCAAACCAGGTACATGCACCTCTGAGCACTATGCAGAATTCACTAGCTCTTCAGCTGCACAAAATAACAATGTCAAAACCTGAAGTGAATTATGTTTTGGTTTTTTGTTCATGAAATGAAAGGAGTGTTCTACTGCCCGAACATTTCATAGATTTCTATGCTAAATTAATAAAAAAAAAATCGTGAAGAAAATGTCCGTTTTGCACCTGTAATAGAATTTTCTTGCATCAGCAGTAGCTCTGTCTGTTCCATGTAGGTGACAGGCTGACAAATGGAAAGATTATTTCTGTTCCTTCTTTCATTTGAGAGTCATAAATCTGAAAAATGCGGAATAGATTTTTTTCATGCATCTTATAAGATTTTATAGGGAGATCCAAGATGGCAGAGAGGGCACAGTTCCAGAATATAAATTAAGATTTGTACTGGTACCACAAGCAGTCACTCAACATGATTTGACAGTATCTTTGTCAAATCGATATACAATGCTCTGTTGAGCTAGTGGAGTAAGTGGATATGTCTGATAAAATAAACATTGTGTTGTCCATGCAATTGACATGAAGGCTTATTTAATAAGATTGTTTTGATTCGAAGTCAATTTTCATATTTATACTATTGCAAATCCTGCAGAAGCAGTTGTGTCAGTCATGTGTCTGACCTCATATTCCTTAGAGATGCAGATCTCCTCAGCTTTGTCTTGATGTTTCTGCTACTGTATCGATAGCAAATACTGTGATCATTTATATTCACCCTGCAGAGACAGACATGAAGCTTTATTCTTTCTCAGTGGTGATACAGAGATCAAGTAAAGTGGATGTTGAGTTATTGGTCAGCTCAGGAGCTTTTTGTCACAAGGCATTTCACTCTGTACTGCTCTGGAGCCGGCTGATCTGGGGACAGTAATTACACCATGGACCTACTCTTCCACAGGATTTTTTTTGTCTTGGTTTTTGATGCTGCAGTTCCAATAGCAAATTTTCCTCAGACACAGAGCTACTATACTTTAAGAAAAATACAGATCCTTCAGATCTTATAGATTCACAAATCTGTGGCAATTCAAATGCAGTGGATTAAGTTGTATTTGTGCTTGTGAGCAGCTAGAGCCAGGGAAAATGTCACTGTTGGCCACAGTCATACAGTCTTCAGGGGACACTGGTGTCAGGAGAAACTGATCTCTTACATACCGACATAATTGCATTGCAAAATCCTCACTAAACCTGAAATGACATACCTCATATATAATTATATTTACCTGTTCTGTTGACAGCCTGAACCAATTTTTAATGATAAACCTTTGCATTCATTCTATCCTTTTCTTCTCCTTTTCTTCTTTTTTATTCCTATACATATAACAAGCACAGGTGCTCTTTTGTCAAATGATATATGCAGATGATGTAATCAGAGGGCAGAGATTTAATATTACCTTTTAGTGCATTAAAGGACATATTACAATAAGAATTTATGGTTGTCTGATTACCCCAAGAAAGTCCTTTTGTTCATGGTGTAAAAGTAAAAGCCTGGTGGTGGCAGGTTCTGTTCTTTAACTGTGTGCTGACTTCTTCAACACTATAAACCCTTCTTATTTCTGGCAGTGTAAGAGATAGTAGTTGCTGCCTGAGGATGGGTAAAATTTTTTTGGTGTGGAATTTTTTTAATGGACCGTTTAATTTTTTTTAATAGATGCAACAAGACTGATGTCTTTCTCACATTCACTGTGTCCACAGAGCCAGGCATGTCCCTTCCTACCTCAAATATCCTGAAACCTTTACTTTTCCTTCTTTTCATCTTCGCAGGCAACAAAAATTGCCTTTTATGAGGGATCTATATAAAGACTGACCCCTCAAGTCCAAAGCTTTGAGCAGGATTCAGGGTTTGTGCTTAAGTTTTGCACACAGAGAGAGCCACAATGTGTTTGAAAATATAAAACTATAAAATAACTGTTTTAACTTGAATGCAGAATCTCTGCTTCAGTACGGCTCCCTGGTCTTCTTTAATATATGAAAGAGCAGCCTAAAGCAGAGAGGGCAAGCCTGGGTGAGTGGGCTGGTGTCTTCAAATGTGATGAGTGGGAGGTACAAAACTCCCCGTGTGCCTCCCCTCTGCCTCCTACTCCCTACGTTCAACATCCATCTGCAGATGGAGTAAAACTGGGAAGAAGCAAAGAGGTCTCTCTGTTCCTCCTCCATAATGTGGCCGCCTTCGTAGGATGATTCAGGAAATTATCCTTTTTCATGCATTCCACCCTCTGGCAGGCATCTTTCCTATGGAGGATGTCAGCAGCACTTCTACCTCCAGGAGGAAGAAGGCAAAAATTGTAAATAACATTTTATAGTTAACTATTTTTGGCCATGTTGCAGAGGCTGAAAGTCCTATTTTCTCCTTCAGAAATTTGTTTTGTGTGATCTGACTGAGGCAGGTCAGGGAAAGAACACAAAAGATACACAATCACAGACCAGTGATTTCAGGCTGTGGCTGTTCATGGTTCTCATCTTTGCACACTCCCAGTCCTGGATACTTCATTGATTGTGGCGGTTTTTAAAGTAACTGTATCTCTGCTGTCTGGTACCTCTGGTTTTAAAATAAGCTTCCCACTCCCAGATTCCAGTTGCTCCTGCATGTTCTCTCCAGTTAAGCCTGGCTTGCCAGGTAGCACTGCTACACTGATGTCTTGCCTTATATCATGCCACTCTCTATTCTTGGTAAAAAAACCTAGGCACATAAACCAGTAAAAACAGATTTGTTTGAGCTGGATGTGAACTGTAGACTGTGCTTAATTTTGTAGTCTACTTATAGCCTCTGAATTGCTTCTTGGGCTCTCAGGGTCTTAGTTGAGAAGGAAGAATATGGTGAATAATAATGGGCAAGAATATCTTAGCTTTCACTCATTCATGACAATTTTTAACAGAGCACTTCACTATGCTTCTGTTTACAGAACTGTAAACAGCACTAAGGAGTTTCCCTCCTCCACCAAAGTGAATGCGAAGAGAGCAGCTCCTGTCACTTGGTGCTGCCTCTTGAGGCTGCAGCTTTGGTAGATAATTCTAAACAACTTAGTACAAGCCCAGATGTCAGGGACAAAGGCTACTACATTAAAAAACACACCTCCAGAAACAGAAATTCTGAAAAAATTCTTGGGATTTGGAGATGATCTGATGCTCAGTGCTGTAGCAAGAAACCACTAATGAAGATAAACAGGATAATCTCAAGTAGGATGGGAAAAGAGAATGGCAAGACAATTCAAAACAAAACAAAAAAGGGATTTTGTTTTTAAATGCTCCATATGTAAAGTGCTAAACCCATTGGCATACACTATTACTTTTCACAAGGGTATGTAGTGATAGGATGAGGAGCAGTGACTTTAAAGAGGGTAGGTTAGGATGAGATATTAGGAAGATACACTTTACTTGTGGGGGTGCTGAGACACTGTAATAGGTTGACCAGAGGAGCTGTGGGTATGTGGAAGTGTTCAAGACCAAGTTAGATGGGGGTCTGAGCAACTTGGTCTAGTGGAAAGTGTTCCTGCCCAGGACAGGAGTGTTGCAATAAGATGAGGTTTAAGATCCCTTCCAACCCAAACTTTTCTGTGATTCCATGATTATGGAGACCAAAAGCTTATGCTACTGATACAAATTCTTGTAAGTACCTTTCATGGAGCACTCCTGAGCACAGAGGTGTCTGTATTCATCATAAAGCTGAAGGCTGGTAGGAGAGTTCAGAAAATATCACTTACTTCTTTTCTTTTTAAAATTTTCCCTGAATCATCCACTTCACACCTCTGTCAAAGACAGGACATTTATCTAGATGGACCTTGGGACTGACCTAGTACAGCTAGTCATATGTTGTTGTTCCTATTACTGATATATTTACCATCCTGATATATGATCAGGTCTCTGGTTCTGATGTTCAAATTCCAAGAAGGAACCTGAAAATTTGAAGAGTATAAGAATATTTTTTTAGTATTAGGAAACAAGTCAAATACTAAGGGACCCTCTTCATTCCTCTTAACAACACAAGGGCAGGGCTAAGGGACAGTTTGCTTATAGTCCAAAAGTGTCTAAAGGAGAAAGGCCAAACTCTTCAACAGAAAGAAGTCATGCATGATAGTAGGATTCATCTGGCCAAATATAGATGTCTGTACCTGAGCCAGTCCATCTAGAAGCTCTGTGTGTCAATACAGATCTAAGCAATACTCTCAGTAGATTGTAAAGCACAATTCATCTCAGTCTAAAGGAGATGTCTAAAACAGGTTAGATGAATCACTCCCTTAAAGTTTCTATTTGTTCTACTCTCTGTGAAAGGCACCTAGTGTGACTGGCACAGTTGCAGACCATTACTGGAGTTGCTCAAAGTTGGTTAAGTTTTACTCTTAATGTCTGTGAACTGATTGGTAGAGATTAGGAAGAGTAGTAGAGTATAGTACTGCTTAGTGTGATTAGCGTTTGGAATACATCATGAAGGACAGAGGTGGTTCTTCTTTCAAAGACTTTTTTTTAAAAAAAGCCTATACTTTACTTCCTGGAAAATGTGCCCTAGAAACCTGGCTTTTGACCTTGTGCCAGAGGACTCCTCTGACCTGTGTTGTACAGAAGAACAGGTTATCAAATCATAGTGATTCCTCCCAGTCTTAAAAATCTGTGCTTTCAATCACTATAATAAAAAGTGGCATGTTTTCAATTCCTTTCTGAGTGGGTCTCGATCAATACAGATGTGCCATTTACCTGCAGGGTTTTCCCCACAATTGTTTGCTGCTGCTGCTGTGCTCATGTCAAAGGATGTAATGTTACAAACCAGCTGATGAATCTCAGGCATTCTGACATTTTCCCACCAGCACCAAGGGGCAGATTTAGCAGTGGCTCAGAGGGTGGTAGAATTCCCACTAAGCACTCTGCTCCATGCTGTGCAGCCAGAAGTGAAGCTGCAGTGTACCACAGCCTTGTCTACCAATAGCATGGCAACATCCAGCCCCATATAGCCAAGTTTATTCTTGTATCATTTAGTTTGCAATGAAAATGGCTGAATTTAAAGTTTAAGGAGGGTCTTTCCCTAGTCAGTTACTGAAAGGTTTAGCTGTAGCACAGGATGCCTTTATATCCATCAATGTCAGACAGAAAGAGAAGATAATGGTGTGAGCATGGCTATGGCATGAGTGTGTTCTATGCTGCCATTGTTTTCATTAAGTACAATGGCAAGCAAACACATTAATTAATCTTACTGTTCATAAATACAGTTTTATTTTGTGTTGCTGACATTTAGGATTACTAACTAGGACTTGCACACAGTAGCTGTGTTCTTGGGGTAGCTGGTGTGAAATCATATTGTGAGTCAATACAACATCAAAACAACTTTTGACTGGTCTGAATACTTTACCAACTAAAAAGTTCTCTACTAATGTTGTCAAATCTATTACATGGATTATAGTTCCTGATACTGCCTCTTCATTATTATTGCTGTTATGAGAAGTTCTGCTTGTTTAGTGTTTCATAAAGGACTGATCAAGGATGGCAAGGGGAAGGGGATGATGAAGAATGTCATAACACCAGAACGATCTGTTTTACATGGGCTGAACAGTGATCAGTATCACTGGTAGTAATCATGTTGTCTCATCTGATTTGTTTTCATCTTACAAATGAGCAGAACTGGAGAAGCTATACCTGAAAGGCTTCAATTTGTGATTCCTAAAGCTGGATCTTCAGTTGCAGGTGCTCAGGCATCTCTAAGGTACTATCTGCAAGCCCAGTCATAAATCACAGAGACTTGCTGTTTACAACTATGACTGATCTCCAAAAACAGGATCAATGCAGCTCGTTCCTGAAACCTGAAAACAAGTGTATATATATAAGAGAAAGTGTTGAGAAAGACAATTTTATAAAGAAGGTCAAACTTTAATTCACCTTGGTTCCCAGAAACATTCCTTTAAGCCTCCTGATGAGAATAACTTCACAGCCTGTGTGGATTGCATTACGCCTACTCTTAAACTGAGTCCTTTAAAGATAGTTACTGACTCGTTTTTATTCCAAAAATCTTTACTGTGGTGACATTCCATCTTATCCAATAAGTTAAATGCAGATGAATTAAATGTAGTTTTCAATGGTATTTTTGCTGCTAGGTGGCTCACACCAGGTTTTGCCCCAATTTGGGGCAACGGAGGGGAATCTTTTGCACTGTTGCAGGAGAGGCTTGGAGAAAAGGGAGCATTTTGAGGCAGTGATGAATGGAGAAGTCTATATTTGCTAGCACAGGGAACTGCCTTGTTGTGGGGAGAAGGCAGAATCAAAGCTTCTGCCAATGTAATTCCTTTCTCTTTGCACAAAGTAAAGTCATTACTCTGCAAAGAAAGATGGCTCTCCCTCTCACAATCTGGTCTTTAACTCCAGCATCCAGTACTGAGGCACAGGAGGAATTTTCACAGCCTTTGGCTTCTCTTTACTGTGTGCCAGCTGAACCACAATTTGTTCCGTGCTGAATACATCCTGCAACTGAAGAAGCAGACTATGCAATCATCATACTCATATAAGGTGAGTTTAAAGATCCTTCCAGCCCACCATTCTGTTTCTGAGAGTGGTCAGCAGCAGATGTAAGAAGTAAGATAAAGGCAAGCTACAGTGACACTTTCATGGTCACTTTGCCTTGATGCCAGGGTTTTGTGCTTCATACATTTGCTCAGCTAGAGCCAAATTCTGCCCAAAGTTTTCTTCAGAAAACTTCTGCAAACAATACTGTATGTTTTTCTCCCTGCAGCTGATCTTCAAGGCAGTGATTCCAGCGTAAATCCAAACTATGTACCATTCATCTGTTGCATTACATTCTCCACCAGTTGCAACAGAATAAGGCTTGCTCCTGGCAGGTTGCCTCTTCTTCCCTGGCACAACTTGAAGTAGGAATCTCAATAAATGGGTAGGCAAACCCTTCTCTCTGACAGCACTTACCAACAGCATATTTATGTAACTCTGCTGACTTTCTTGGAGCTGGACTACATCTTCAGGGGGCTCTGTGTTATGTTTAAAAGCTGAGGTAGAACAAAGGTTTTTGCACATGTGACAATTTTAGAGTAGAGCTGTGCAGGCATGGCCAGGTAGATGGGCAAAGGAAACATTCACACCATATTCTGGTGCCAATTTGAGCATTCAGCAGTCTTCTGTAGCCAAGAGAAAGAGAAGGCATATACCTCAGTGCTACAATTATCCCAGAGAGATGAGCAGCCTTGTCTAGCTGCTAAATTTGGAATACATGAAGAACCCTCCCATTACTCCAACATTTTCCAGTTGCAAATTTTGTTTTAAAAATAAAACAAAGTGACTAGATCTCTGACAATCTGTAGTGGCCCAGCATCTTGCCCTGCAGCAGTTTCAAGTCTGACAACAACAACAGAACTTTTAGGAATAAAAGCTGTGACTGATTTTCTAGTTAACTCAATTTATTGTAATTAGCTTTACTTAATTATACATACAGCTGTTCTGCACCCTCAACATAGCCCAGGGGACTGCTTAAAGTGCTTAAGTCTAAATGTCATGTTTTAGCACAGTGTTGAGCACAGTATTGTTCTTCTCAGGATCTGGTGGGAAGGAAGGGCATCCAGCAGCCCATCTTTCTTTCCTTTCACTTTCTCCATACAATTTCAACACATTCTCCTCCCCTGCCCCTTTTTTTTTCTTGCAAGGAAGGGATGTCTGCTCCTCTGCTGTACCTGACCTGCACTCTCTCAGAGCACTGAAGGGTTGTGGCGCCCACCGCCTTCGCCCCTCTCTGGGGCACACACTTGCTGTCTTCAGTAAGTCTCACCTGGTCTTGCCAGGGGAAGAATATGCCTCAAAGACAATCTTAACCTTGACTTTTCTGCTGCCTTTACACCACTGGGATATAGAGATGCTCTTTTCTCCTTATCACAGATAAACAGTGGAAATATTTATGATATTGAATCCTATGTTAGAAATCTCATGAGAAAGCCTTCTTTAAAGTAAAGAAGTAAAGTAAAATAAAGTAAAGCTTCATAAGGACTTTTCCCATCCTGTTCACAAAGCATTCCTATGCCCCTAAAAGTGTTCGATAAATTCTTTTTCTAAATCTCCTCAGCATGAAAGGCAGCACAATTTCAGCAAATCAAGCATTTACTCGCATAAACAATTGCCTGGACTCTTCCACTAGGTTTGTATTGTTTATTGAAAGTAGTAATGACAATAGTTGAGATAAATAGGAATTTTAATCTGCTTTTCTATCAGATGAGGCTATGCAAGGTCACCTTCACTGCAGTTCACATACTTGCATGTGTACGTTCGCAACACAGATAACTAGAGCTGTCCAATTTTGTTTGTATCATCATTCCACTCAAAATAATTTATTTTCCTTCTTTTCCCCTTATTAATCCAACAGAGTTTTATATCCTTATCTTTATCAGCTCCTTCTTATTTTGTCAAACTTCTGCAAGAAAGATGTAGAAGGTGCTGGAGCATCTTGGGGATAATTACTCTGCAACTAATTTGAAGCAGTAATGATGATATTCTAGATTTTTATGGAGCAAATGTTTTATGTTTTATTAATTGCACTTGTTCTTTCCTTTGGTATTTTTCCTGATGTCTAATAGCCTTCCAGGTTTACAGTCTAAACTACTCCTATGCTGTACATCTTGTACCCCAAAAGATAGGCTTTATGATAGTACTCTAAAGTCCAGATGCTGCCCTTTGCAGAAGGAAAGTATTTATGAAGAAAACTTTAGTCAGAAGCATGTTCAGTTCTTGTGATGGAGAATTTCTGGCAGATTGTGCCCTTTCTCAGACTCAATGTATAGAATCTGTTTGTCTAACACAATCACAGCTTGTACAACAATTCTGTCCAGGTACCTCAGAAAGTCTAACAGGTATAATCAACAAAATTCCCTATACCTTTTCTCCATACCCATCTGCCCCTTCCTCCCCCCCTTTCCTTAACCTTCTCCTCACAGCCAAGAGCAAGGGAGTTTTGACCAAACACTTGGGTAATACTGTTTTGTGTTGGAAACATCACATCAAAAGTTTGAGGCAGAGAAGGTGGGCTTGTGGTGAGCTGAGTGGTGTCCTGGTGGCTGTTGTGGGGTAGGGTAAGGGTGGGACTGGGGCACAGCTGGTACCTCCCTTGGAAGGAAGCTGTCCTAAAACCCTGCAAATCCTTATAGGATTTTGTGGACAAAGACTGGGCAATGTATAAGGGGGGAACAGCTAAATTTGATTACAAATTATTAGAGACTTTTGTAAAAACCATTGAACACCTGAACATGTTCTGAACATAAAAGCACTTGGATCTGCCTTTTCAAGCCTTTAAACCAATATTCAAAGGGGAACTTGATGCTGTGTCTTATTTTGTATATAAATCATCCCTGTTCTTCATGCATTGCAAGACCCAGAATATGTCAGTGACTTTGGCTATGACATCACTTGTATAGCTTAGGGAAACACCATGTAAGAGATGGAATAAAACTCAGAGCCTGTAGGTTCCACGTCACCTTTCAAGATGTTTCTGGTGGTGCACAAACTAGGGGTTTTTTTGTGAATATTCTGTCTTTTCAGTATGTCTGGTTGCTGAGGTTGGGGACCTCAAGCTGCAGCTTCTTAGGCAAACTAAGGCATATTTAAAGTGAAGGTCAAATTGTGCTCTCCTAATGAAGTGTTGGCTGTTTCTTGTATACTTTGCAGAAAAAACCTATAGCTCTGCACAACAGATGGAGGGCCAGTTGCCCTGCTGTGCCCTCGTGAGTCCCTGTTTTGCAAACCAACAAAACACAGAGGCAGATACACTCCTGACCTCTAATCAAAACACTTTCCTACTATTTTGAGAGGTTGAGGATGCAGGTGATACTACTGTCCATGAGCTTGGTTGGTATTTTGTCAAAGACAGGAGTCCTGGAGTCAAATAGGACCACCCTTAGCTTCCAGAGAGTTTCTGACACAGAAATTTTTGGTGGGGACTGTGTGACTGTTGTGATGATGTGTGAATATATATGGGCTTCTTGCTTTAAGGATATCTTTGTGCAATTCCTTCTTTAAAAAGCTGTTGAAGATTGCTTTTATTTCTGACAATTAAATGTGGGTTTTTCTCTCTGTCTCCCTTTTCTACCTATAGAAAACCAGAGGTTTTTGAAGCTTAAGGTGTGGCATGTGTCTCTCAAGGAGGTGTTAAACACTGTGTTCCTCTTCCATGGCTCTCAAAGCCCCCACTAAACCTCTCAGTGTTCTTGACATCATTTTTGTATGTGAAACACAGAGAAATCTTTAATTACAGGTATTACCAAGTGATTAACTGGCAATCTGAAGATGGCATCCAGAAGGGCCTTGACCACCTCCTGTAAAGGGTGAAATGAAAAATTTGAAAGAAGAACAGTTAAAGCTTCACAGAAGTTAGAATCCTCCTTCTCCAAGTGAAATAATTCAAACACTGTGAGACAAGTCTTGTCCCTGTTGCTTTAGCCAAGGTTGTTCTGGACCCTCACTTACACTGTTTCCTTGATGTCTGCACCAACTCTCAGGGAAGGATCTCCTCCTTCCCAATGTTCTTAAAAATTCAAATGCCCAGGACTGAAATGGCAAGAGAAGCCCTGACTCACAAAAAACCCAGAAGCAGGAGAGAAACTTTTCATTGAATGTAAGAGCAGCTCATTAGCAATGTATTAACTCACACTTGTAAATTTATATCTGATATTTGACTATCACCACGTTCTCCTGGACACCACTTTTGTATTTATTCACCATAGGACATATTCTGGTACTTAAAGAGCAAGGCTAAAATTCACAAAAAGGCTGAGGGATGGCTGCTGATACAAGAGGTGGTTGCTATTGCCTCAAATATCAAGAGTGAAATTCCCAGAGTAAACTGGAGGTCAGGATTAGAGTCATGATGACCAACATATCCAGCTGGTTGGTAGGGAGCTATGCAGAAATACTGAGAGCACTTCTTTGGGATTTACAGTCCAGCAGCCCTCCCTGAACTAAGTTGTCCTTTGGATATATGCAGCTTTCTCAGTATTTTCTTGGGGAAGATGATGGTAGGGGAAGAAGAGGTGTGAGAAGTGGCCCAGGCTTATTACCCATAATGACTCAGTGCACCTAAGCAGGCCATGCAACACTAGAGCTAATTTTGTCATTTTAAATTAATTCTTGGAATTATATGTTCCATATCTTTACTGAGCACTCCCAATGTTTCTAAAATAGGGGGAAAACCCCCAAACAACACAATCCTCAACCCCCCATAACATCAACCAAACCAGTAAGGTATATAGCAATGCTCCTTGGTAGATTTTCAAATTGGCTGTTTTCCAGACAGAAGTGTATTACCCCAGAGTTGGAAAAAAATAGTTATATATTTTTTCTGCATTCTTTCAAGCTTAATTGCCTAAATCTATGTTGGCTTCCTGTAATACTAAAAAATGCAAATATGTTTTTAAATCACAAAATAGGCAGAAACTGAAGGAAAACTCTAGACCCAATGCACAGGTATCTAGTGACTCTTTTCTTTTAGTGGACTTTACAAACCTGTTGGGCAAACACAATTCCAACTAAATAATGCTGATTCTACTTCTTCCCAAGAAGAAATAATTGAAAAGAATCAAATGATAAATGAAATGAATGGTGCCCCATCAAAGCAAATGGTGATAAATAGAAACACCTTAGTGTTGCCAGCACTCACACTAATGTGAACTGGTCAGTAGAATTTATAATTATTTTTTTTACCTTTTGCAGGCTGGTTCTTTGTGCTGAATCTGATGTTAAAGTGATAAATTAGAAAGAGAGAGGTTGTCTAATGAGCAAGTAGGCAGCAATATATCAAAAAACTACAAACAAGTCTAGGCTTCTACCAATTTCTGGGGGGTTTTCGGTGCTCCTTTTAGGAGAGAAAAGCATGCTCATTCTGAAGCTGCAGCCAAAAACATGTGACTATCTTATGTAATTTTCCATATAGATGCATGAAAGGCACAGAAATATGCATGTCATCTTCCAATATGTGTAAAAGTCTGCAAGACTGGGAAGACAATCTCTACTCATGATCAGTGGAAGAGTTTGCAATTACAGAAAGGTGTTTAAACATGCAACAATACACCTGAATTTCTGGAAGTGAAGCCCTTCATGTTGTACTAGAAATATGTCACTTACATCAGGGGAATGGGGAAGTGCTCATTTAATTCCATGAATATTCAATCAAATGCTTAATTTTCTTACTTTTAAGGTTGGATGTAGTTCCTCTAAGGAATATATTTAATCACAGGCAAAGCACCCCTTTAAGTGTCTTCATTATTCCATTCAAAAAGACTTAATGAATAAAGAGGAGAAACTATATTTTTGTACTAAAAAGATTCAGAAATGTTAAAAATTTAAACCATACAAATATCAGATATCAAAATATTGAGAATTTTCATGAAGCAATAACATGGGTGACATTGTCATTTCTATAGTTTAAAGTATTTCATTTTGTTTCCAACTTCCATGTTTTAAGTAACTTAGAGGTCGGTATAGAAGCAATTTTGAACTGAAAATCTAACATGTTCTTTTCCTAGAATAGCAACATTGGAAGTTTTGTGCTGTTTATGTAAATACTCTATTCTTTTAGTAGGTTAATATATAGACCTTTTCCCTTATTTTGTTTTAAACATTTTTAAGCAAGAAACCTCTTTATCAGTAAATTAGCTACTTATTCTGTAGCAAATTCCCCACAGCTAGAAAAACTAGCAGCATTTTCCCCTTTTTCTTCCTATTCGTGGATGAATTCACTCAAAGTGTCTCTGATGTTGAATGATGTATCACATACAAGTCTGGGCATAATTTTCTCTGCTAGTTGTCTGCTGAAGACACCCTGATGAGGATGATGGTTTACCTCTGTGCTTTCAGCTCAGCATTTTGCTCACTATCAGAAAGAGATAAACCAGAGGTTTGATATCTAGGGATTTTTCCAAGGTCTGTGAATATCTACATGAAAATCATTAAAAGCAGGAAAATAATGTTATTTGTTAACTTCTGGCTCCCTGTGCTAGTAATGCTGCTCTTAGGTAAAGCCTGCCTTTGCTCTTTCAATTTTGTATTTGGTTTTGTTGCTTTTCTTGATGGTGTTCCAACATTTTCCTGGATTATTCCTCTGTTTGGCTATCATGGGAGAACCCAGCTCTTTCTTCATTTTCTGTCTCATCCTAGAGGACATGTCTCATCCTAGAGGCCAGACAACCTCCCTCAAACTAACTGCAAGGCTGTTCTTTGCCATCCCCTCAGCCAGTGCAAGGGCACTGGGTAGTTTTCTGGCAGATAGTATGCAGCAGACAGCTGTGGAGGTAAACTTATGATGAAAACTTCAGAGAAATGCAGGATAACCTCCTGTGGCTGCAATGTACCTTCTTCTCATATCTCACAGACTAAAAATAGGCTTTTGTGTTTGTCTACAATTTGTATTTTTATTTTCTGTGGGTTTTCTATTAATAATGGACAATAAACTAATTAAAAAAAAAAGCCTCTCTGTGTGTTTTGGCTCCCTTATAGCTGAGTTAGCAACTCTGGCTACATGCTGAGATGACTGGTAGAGCTGCAGGCTCTTACTGCCAAGGTCTGCATTATATTTTTTCCATCGCTATTGGTCAGTAGCTTTTCCTTCTTCTTTTAAAGCTTCTAGGTAATAGCCTTGTTATTCCAAACTCAAGGAAAGGGAAAGACATTCAAACAGACACCAGATGATAGCCTCAGTGAATCCTGCAATTAAAAAAAATTCTGACTTTTTTCTTTTTAATTTAAAAAAATCCCGTAAAAATATTGATAAAACTTTAGTTCTTGCATCCAAATGTTACTTTTACCTCCAGCCTCACATTTTGTGCTTCTTCTCAGTTACCACAGGTACTGAGAGCCTTGCAGGACCCCTGGGAGTTTGAGAAATGCTGCCATTTTATCTGCAAAAACCTGAGTCTCATACATTAAAAGTGCCATGCTTTACCTGCCTTCAAAATTGGTTAAAATGCCTCAGATTTATTTGTGATCGTAGAGGAAACATTTGGAAAAGCAGAGACATAAACCTGGAGCATTTGGTGTAACATGGTCTTGTGAATGGCTGAATGCAGCTTATTGTCTGGCCAGATGACTTCAGATCTTAAAGATCAGCAACTCTTTTTCTGGTTTTAGGAGGAGAGGGACCAAAAATATGGACTTATTCATATCTGGAAGGGAATATCCTACACTTTGGATAGCACAAGTGACCAGCCTACCACAAAGCAAGGACTGGGGAGCATCCATGGAGTGCAATCAGTAAGAAAGTAATGAGCTTTTTGATTTCTTAGGCACCATAAATTGATTTTTGCCATTGGGATACTGCAGTATTAGATACAGTGGGTGTGAAAATTAAATATTAAATGTTTTTCAGTTTCTGAGAAAAATAAAACAACCTGTGAGTTGTGCAGGATTGTATATTAATCACTCTCTCCTATTTCAAATGTCTTCCTCATACTTGCAGTTTGCCCTATGTAAATCTAGCTTATTCACATGGTTCTAATTAGCATTTAATGTCTACAAGAATCCACACATGAAATTATTTCCTTTTCTCCAGCTGTACTGGAGCAAAAGCTTGCATTCAATTAGAGCTGGTGCATTTGCCACTTAAAACTGAAGTGCTCTGTTTTGCTGCGTTGAGTCATCACTAAAGGGTATGCAACATCCATCTTGTAACCAACTGTAGTCAGACCCTTTAATTAATGACTTGGGATTCTGCTTTGTCTTTTAAAAGGATAAAATCTAATTGCAGTTCAGATTAGGCTGTCTAATGAACATGACCACCAAGCAATTGATCAAAACTAACAGGGGGAGTAGTTATGCCAACGTTAAGTAAACCTCTTGTTTGTTTTGCATGTGTAACCTAAGGAAGTATTGCAAACATTATTGATGCGTTATTTGCTTCACTGGAATTTCAGCCAAATACTCTGCTGTGGTTCAAAGACAGAAGCTCTAAGCCCTGTTTTTCTAGTACTAGGAATATTGCTATTTCATCTTCCATTTAGTATAATGTAACAAAGATGCTGCCCTGAGAGTCTTTTGACATAGCAAATCTAATTTTAATTTGCCACACATTGGGAGAGATGCTGGAACTGAGTAAGGCAGCCAAATCTGCTCCCTGTGTAACAACCAGAGCAGCTCAAAAGAGGTGCAGAGTGGAAGTAGCAGGTGATGCATGCTTCAGAGAGGTGTGACACTAACCAGGTGTTTGTATCAGGGGTGCCACTGAGAGACTGCCAAGCCTCTTAGAGCACACTGACTGTTATCTGCTGCTGTTACCTGTTGTTTCCTGTGGGCACCAGTGATACAGCCAGGAGCAGCCTGAGGAGTATCAAGGATTTTAAACCACTGGGAGGAGTGGTAAGGAACTCAGCAGTGCAGGTAATTTTTCATCAATCCTCCAGTTCAAAGGGAGGGGGACTGAAACAGCTGGTTGAATGTGACAAATCAACAAGCACTGGTGCCACAGCCAAGGGTTTGACTACTTCAGACCGTGGGACTGTCATTGAGAAACCTGGTCAGGTGGAGGCTGATGGGGTCCCTGTGTCTGAGAAGGGGAAGAGGATCCTCAGCCACGGTTTTAAACTAGGGAACCCCAATCCATCCCACTCCCACGAGAGTCGTGCCAGTGCCTGCAAGAGACGCCCAGAGGGATCACACATCAGCAGGCGAGCACCTGAAATTCCTGAGCACAGTGAATTCCAGCCACTCCAGCCAGTAAGTCAGCTCACTGGGGGGGAGTGAGGAAGGGTGGACATGGGCAGAGGCAACTGAAATGCCTCTATGCAAATGTACACAGCATGGGGAATAACCAAAAGGAGTTAGAGCCATGCACACACCTGCAGGGTCATGGTCTTACTGGCATTGTGCAGATGTGGTGTGATGGCTCCTATGACCACAGTGTTGGAATGGATGGATACAGGCTCCTTAGGAAGGGCAGGCAGGGAGACAAGGAAGGAGTGTCACCCTTTGTGTCAATGACTAGCTGGAGTGCATGGAGTTCTGCCTGGGGATGGGGAGAAGTGGAGAGGCCAGGATTAAAGGGAGGGCAGGGACTGGTGACATTATAGTGTGAGTCACCTACAGGCCACCTGAGCAGGAAGACCAAGCACATGAGACTGAGTAGATGAGACAGATTGGAGCAGCCTTGCATTCAGAAGTCTTGGTCCTTCTGAGGGTCTTCAATCACCCCATTATAAGGAAGAAATTCCTTTTTGTGAGGGTGATGAGACACTGGAACAAGTTGTCTAGAAAGTGGCTACCCCATCCCTGGAAGTGTTGTAGGTCAGCTTGGACAGGGATTTGAGCAATGTAGTCAGTGAAAGTTCTCCCTGCCCACAACTGGCTGCTGGAACTAGATGGTCCCTCCCAACCCAAATAATTCTATGCTTCTATGATTTTAACTTTCATGCAGGAGTATTCTAGAGGTTTATCATCACATATGAAAATAAAACAAACCCCGATTTTTCCTATGGAATACTTCGTTTTTATTATTGAAAACAAGTTCTTTGTCCTAATTAGACAGAGTTGGAGATCAAAAGATAATCTTTACATTTTTTCAGTATGTTCATGGTATACTTGTGGGCAAGAATTAGGTCACAGTATGAAATTCATGCTCCAAATGCACAGTAAATTTTTCAAATTTACATAATGTGGCAATATATCTTCAAAGTACTTTCCTCTTAATCTTTAGTTAGAGGTGATTTCTGGTACCTGAGCAAGGGTTTCAAGATAAAGCCCTGTACAAAGATCATAAAGATTAACTTGTATATTCAGATGCAAGACACTTCTACTTAGATACATTCAGATATGCAAACAAAAGTCCAAACTTCTTTTACTTTTTTTTTTTTTTTTTTTTTTGTGTGGTTGGTGGTGTGTGTGATATGGGGAAAATTTTAAAAAA
>VZTR01025962.1:94208-162002 GCA_013400775.1 Chaetops frenatus
TAGTACAATCTGGTTAGGAAAAAAAAAGAAAAACCAAATTTTTTTTTTTTTTTTTTTTTTTTTTTTTTGTGTGTGTGTGTGTGTGTGTATGTGATATGAGGTAAATTTCATAAATATTAGGCAATTTTCTCAGGTTCATTATTTATGAGTATTTTTATGGGAAGGTCAGTTTAAGAATATCACAAAATCCCTGAAATTAGAAAAATTTCTTGAAGTGTTATGCTAGAGATGTAGCACATTTCTTAAGATTAAGGAAAAACTCTTAAAAGAAACAAAATATGATACAAGAAAGTTTAGTAGACTAAACATAGATGGAATGAATTGGAATCATTTCCACAGAATCACAGAATTATGGGAAGGCACCTCTGGAGATGAACTAGTCCAACCTCCTTCTCAGAGCAGGGCCACGTTCAGTCAGATTTTGAGTATCTCTAATGATGAAGACAACAAACTAATCTAAGCAACCTGTGCCTGTGTTAGGCCACCTGCAGAATAAAAATTTAATTTTTCTTATGTTTAAGCAGAATTTCTTGTATTTCTCTTTGTGCCTATTGCCCCTTTTCCTGTCACTGAGGGCCACTGGGAGTACTGTAGCTCAGTCTTAACTTCTTTACTCCCTCTCTTCAGCTATTTATACACTTGGATAATATCCCCCCTGACCCCTGTCTCCTCCAGGCTGCACAGCCCCAGCTCTCTCAGACTCTCCTCATGTGTCAGATGCTTCACCCTCTCCAACGTGGCTGTGGCCCTTCTCTGGACTCTGCAGAGTGTCAGTGCCTCTCTTGCCCTGGGGAGCCCAGGACAAGACACAGCTCTTCAGAGCTGCCTCACCAGGGCTGAGTAGAGAGGGAGGAGCAACTTCCTTCACCTGCTTGCATTGCTTTTCCTGAACCAGCCTTGGAACCTGTGGGCAAATTTTGCCTAACTTTCAATATCTGCAAAGCAAATACTAGCATCTAACCTAGCTACCCAAAGATGTCTTTGTAATCAATCGAGAGAAATAGGATCATTTATTGGAATTAGTATCCTTGAATTGTGTCTTTTTATTTATAGTACGAGAAATTTAAATTAGAAGTATAACACGAAATAACAGACACTCAAACAATAAATCACAACTTAGAATTTATAACGCTTAATCCAACAAGGGGGTTTGCTCTGCCAAAGCACTTGGCACCTACTTCCATCTAATCATATCTGGGAGTTAAAAAAAATTTCCTGAGGTCACAACTTACAAAGGATTACTTTTGCTTGGAAACGTGATCAGAGAAAAAGAAAGTACTCAGCTTTCATACAAGAACCTATCCACCAGAGCATTCACCCAGAGGGTGGAAGAAAGACAGGTTCAAAGCTCCAGTCCCTACTTGCCATAAAAGTACTTGATTGACTACCATATAACTTAGTAGAGCAGAGTATTTTGCAATGTGCTAAAGTCAAATGACAGTAAAGACAAAAGAAGGAAACTCACAAGGTCAGTTAGAGATCCTGACTTTCTAGCTTTTTGCAGGAAGTTTGTTGGCGAACAACATGCTTGCACAGGGAATCAGATCCCTCAAACATGACTGCCAGTGGCTGTCTGGTGGTGACAGGAATCTCTGCAGAGGAGTCTTTGCAGCACTGTCTTTGGCTGGGTTGAGATTCCCAGAGCTCTGCTCAGTTCTAACTTGGTTGGCTCATGGTCCTACATGACCACCTCCAGCACATATATAACAACTCTTGAATATCTTAACTACATATTAAAAAAATGGATTATGTGAACGTTTCTGTAGCTGCAGTAACAGTTTCCACTATTAACAAGAGTTTTATCTAAGTACACATATGAGTTCTACAGCAGAAACAGCCTGGGCATCTCTAGGACATTCTAGTCAGGATCCTCATCAACACATTTGAGCGTACAAATTGTTGCCTGGGGAGAATCTCCATCACTGCCTGAAATTCCCATTTGGAGAGCTCCTGTCACAATCAGTCAAACACTTTGCTGTGGAGGGATAATGTTGAACACCTATTTCAAACCAGTCCACTGTCTCAAAAGAGCCCTTCTCACGAAGTGGTGCAGAATTTCCAGTTTCCTCCCTGAGGCATCCATTTCTGGATAAGAGTGACTCACCCCAGTAGGAGCAACTGGGCAGTTCCCATTGTGCCTGATTCACAGCTTGCTTTCAGGGAAGTCTACTGCAAAGTAGTGTATCTAGATTTGAGCATTACTGGCCACTACGAAATTCAAATGTAAGACAAATCCATGGGAAATAACCTTTATTAGTCATTTTGCTTTTAGAGAATTTTTTTTAATTCTACAGCATTTTACAACCAGCTTTCTATCTTAATGTCTCCTTCACCCATATATGCAGAAATGTGTTGCTCAGAAATGCAGAAATTTCCACAGAAATGCCAGAAATAGATACACACCATGAAAACCTCCACATAGCTTACATCTATAGTTCCAACAACAAGAGAAATCAATATATTGCTCAAAAATATTCCTAGAGGAGAAAAAGGAAGGATTTCCTCTTATTTTGTGTACAAACCAACGCAGAAGTATTATTTTTTAAAATTATGTAAAAGCTACAATGAAATTGAAAAGAAAGTCAGCCAACAAAATACAGAAATCAATGCTTTAGTAGGAATTCCAAGGGTTTTTGCTTTCATAAATAACTACATCAAAATATGAAGCCAAACTGATGAGAGGAAAAAAAAAATTTGAAAACATAAGAGTCTCTGCTGTATTGAGGAGGAGATGAGGGATGACGAGGTGGGATACAGATTTTTTCATACGTATATATGAAATACATACTTCATTAAAATCACTGAGGAAAGCCAACCTATGCAAAGGGAGTCGGAAAATAACAAATTTTCCTTTTATGCACAAAAATGCTAGTCTCCAAAATATAAGATCCCAAAATACAAGCAATGAATCAGCATAATACAAATAGAATCACAGAATTGTTTAGGTTGGAAGACACCTTTAAAATCATGGATTCCACCTGTTAACCCAGCACTACCAGGCCCACCACTAAACCATGTCCCTCACTGCCTCATCTACACACCTTTTAAATACCTCCAGAGATGGTAACTCAAATGATCCTCTGGGCAGTCTGTTCCAGTGCTTGACAACCCTTTCACATTTTTCATAATATCTAATCTGAACTGTGCATTGAGTTTAAAACTTTTCCACTAAAAGAACATGTCTTAGTGACTTCAGATGAAAACCAGGAGTATTACCTTTAATATTACCATATTTGAAAGTGAACTTGCTTTCAGACTCCTTTGAGGACTGAGATCTGCTAGCATTTACAAATGTCCCAAGGAATAGGTAACATATTAAATGAATAATTTTGAACTCAGTAGGTGGTTTTATTTCAAATGGTCATAAGCCTAAAATATTAAGTTTCCAACAATTAAAAAAATTTCTGATATTCCAATTAACATTCTAAACTTTACTTTCAGGAAAATTCTAGTTTTATACCATTCTTAAAAGTAGTTTGCAAATACATACAAGGAATTTACAAGGAATTTTGCTTTTCAGTATAATGCATGGCATGATAGACTTGCAGGAGTTCTTAGGACTGGGGAACTGGAGAAGTTAAAATCAGGATAGAATGCATCATTTAGGGGCTAGAATTTCCCAAGTCAGAGGACTGTTCAAGTTGAGGTGGAGTCTGCCTGATGGATAACATACAACTTTTCCTTCCCAATTCCTAGCATCAAGAGTCCTAATAAAAGAACTTTTATGACTTCCTAACAGAGACGGGTCTGGCACTCTGCTAGCTATTGTGATGTCCCCAGGACACTAGAAGAATATGAGTCTCTGACTTATAATTTACTGCTGTGACATCTGTGCACCTGGGAATGCCTTGCTAAGTTTCTGTAATTGTGAAATACCTTCTTGTATTGTATATGGATCTGTGTGCTCAACACAGCAACAATTCAGACTTTCAAAGCTCCTTGATTCACTATTGCCTGCTATTTATTCCATTCCCATCTCATGCTAATAATTGTTGTAGGTATTAAAAAAATACATTGTTGTAACTTTCAGCAAATGATCAGAGTCAAACAAATAATTTTGCTGACAAAAAGTGATATTGCTTATATGAGGCTCTCAGATACTTGAAGGTGGAGTAAGAAGAATAAGATTAGGATCTAACAGAGATTTGATCGCTGTCATCTCAACAACAAGATGTTGACAGCTAGAATAAATAACTTCTCAGGAGCAACTTGTTAAACTGGGTTAAAAGAGGATCTGTAATGATGTGGCCTGCTTTAATACCTCCTGCCAATCAGATTATATTTTATTACTCAGCTGAACTGTACAGCATGATTCAGTTTGTGTGAAACTAGAGAGTGTCACAAGATGCAGACACTCATATTTCCTGAAAGCAATTTGGCAGAAAATGTGGATAAAAACAACAGCATGCTGGTGTCAGAAAAAAAGACAAAAGGCTTCATGAGAGTTATTTAGGGCTAGCAGAGTGCTGGTCTAAGGCAAAGTGGCCACACTTTGCCATCTAAAAAATGTTCTCTGTGCTTCTGTGGCACACATCACGAAAACCTTTGAAATTAGTACATATACATCAGCTCATACTACCATTTAATGTCCTTGAAAGTAAGCTATAGGGCACCATCAGCCTCTTCAAGCAGGTAAAATTCCTTCCTGAATTATGAGTAGAAAATCTTCAACTATCAAATTTAAACCCACCCAAATGGTAAACAAGAAATTAGTAGTGTTGCTCAGAAAAGTGTTGTAGAGCAGAACAGGCATGAAAATTTCACAGCAATACTAGTACTATTGGTGGTCCTCTGAAGCTGTGCCCCTGGCTTGCAAAAACCAGAGACTGGAAGATGCAGAAGAGTGCTTGGGTGAGACAGCCTGGGCAGCATGGCAAGTTACAGCCTTACTGGGAAGGACATGTTCCCATGTCTCCTTCAACAGCTGGCTTTGTTTCACACACAAGGCTCTGTATATTTTTTCATTAATTGAAATATTTGCCTATTCTGCTTCATTCCTATTTACCATTCCACAGGCATTTGTGCAATGCCAGTCTTTTTAGCAACGGTTTTGTGTGTGATCATGGATGAAATCATTAAGTAGTAGCTAAGCAATTATCCATGAGCAAGTTCTTGTAGAAGTATATACCCAGTCACTACAGCTAATAACCTATGCCCAAGTATTTTAGATCAGTTTCAGAAACTACTTAAAATGTGCTCTACTGCTGTTTTAACCTTTTAAAAATAAAAATTTTAGGTTTTTGTTGCATTTTTGCCTCTGTGGGCCCATCTGAAATATCTGCCTACTGAAACAGCACAAGAAAACTTAAAATCTCAGAATAAGTCAGTGCAGCTTGATAGGGACACCACCAGTACTGTATGGAGCTGATAGTGACTGAGTTGCTGAAGCAGATTAAAGAACACAGAATTTTACCTGATTTTTGCAACTACCAGAAAGAAAAATTTTTACCAAATCCGGTGGTTAACAAGTAACATGCTTTTGTCAGGTAGCTCCTTTCAATTACACTGCATGTCTTTCTTTCCCTCATGCTAATTCAGCATTTTATTTCTTTCTTTCCTTCATCTTAACCCATTCATGTCAGAGATACCTTGTGCTCTCAGGAAAGTGCTTCAGCTGTTTGAAGCAAAATTACAAAATGAATGAAAAATACTTTTTTTGCACTATCCTTGTTGTTTTGCTGTGGGTTGAAGAAAAGGGAGATGAAATGAGAGATAAGGAAAGAGCTGCTCCAGTGCCTTTTGTTTCAGATCATAAAATAAGAAGATGGGTTAGGGAATGGTTGAAGGATTTAAACATTGAGAGGCAAGTACAGAAAGGATTTTCTCCTATAAACCTGCATGAAATGCCTTTGAAATCTTTTGGTTTGTTTTAGCTTGGAAAAAACGCTTGATTTGTAGTTCAGCTTATCCTGTATTAACAGGCATGCTGACATTAACTTGGGGAAGAAAGACTGAGAATCCTTCTCTGTCTCAGGCAACTTATTAAGATTCGCAGTCAACCCTTTCAGGAAAAGAGAACAACTGTGAACAGCAGAGCTGAGTCTGCCAAAGGACTCCGGGCTGTGCCAGTGCCCTGGGGGCAGCACGTTCAGGGTGGACGTGCCTGTCTGTCACCAGTGAGCATCCTGAGGGATTCCCAGGGAGCAAAGTTAGGACCAGGAGATGGAAAGAAAAAAACCTGTTTATTTAGGGAGGCTATGCCAGTAAAGCAATCAGCCCTCACTCTCCAGCTCCAGGGTGCTCTACAGAGCTGCCTAAACCTGTTTTCAGTGATGCCCCGCAGCTTTCCAATGCTCCCAGTCCACCCGGCCTCACACTGCAGCAGCTGCTCATAAACATGTGAAACCAACAGGAAAGGACAAGTAACTTCCAAGGACTTAAAGCCGAATTTCAAAAGTTTTGGAATCTGTTTTGATTTTCTCCACAGAAGGTTAGAGAGATGCTCCTTTTCTGAGAATATTTTGGTCAAATGTACCTGGGCAGAACTGAAGGATAACATAGAGTTGTGATCAGCCCAGGCAGAGTCAGAATAATTTAAACTTTAGTGGCCTTACATAGGTAATCTAGTCCCAATGACAGTCTGGGTTTTGTAAAAAATTTTCTCTAAAATTAGAGCTAAATTCTTTAGTATTTTCCTGTAAATAGCAAATCTTCTACCTTTTCTAGAGCTAAGATTTTATACTTCACTGGATTCTTAATAAATTTCAATAGAGAATTAAATTAGCAGGCATTTTTTGACAAAACAAACATTTCTGCCTACTACTGAGCCATTTGTGTATGTGAAACTCAATATGTCATACTTATCCTCTTTCATTAAAAAAGCCTCCCTTCCTATGATCACAGATGTGCACTTTCTCTAACGCTTATCCTGTGAGCTGGGAATATTTTCACACTCATTTTACAGAGATTGACCCGAGGAAACTTGGTCAAAGAGAAGGTATGCAATGCAGGAGATGCATAAAATCCCTCCAGAGCCAGATTGCTATCAGATTATCCTTCCTTTTCGTTGTCATATAAATTTAAACAGGGACACACAACTACTCCCTAACCTGTGTATCTGCATGCACCCTCTGCCCATACCCAGGCAGTAGGAAACACTGAGTAGGAAACCCATATGAGCAGGAAAGGAGGGAGTCACAGTGCACTCCACAAACCTCTCCACTGCAGATGCCAGAGGGTTGGGTATGCAGGCCACAAGCTGGAGCACAGCTGGGGAGACTTAGCACTGCACATTAGAGATGTCAGGCTGTTACTGCTAATTACTAATATGCAAGTCACTGGTTGGCTACATTCAAAAGAAGTATATTAAGTACCGAAGGTGCAACTTCCAAGACTATCCAGTAGCCTAAAGCAGGGGAAGGGTAGTCAGATTAATTTTCTTCATAGTTTTATGTGGGAAAGCTTTGGGCTATTTATGAGAACCCTCAAAATTACCTGGATGTTATATTGCTCTCCTCTTGTTTGCAATTAGAAATTAAAAAGTTTGATTAATAAACAAAGTGACTGTTGATCCACATAGAAACAGGACAAAAGGGTTGGAAGAGTCTCCCTTATGACTGCTGCTGTCTCAGTTATATCATGAAATTATTTTCATAAAGTTATCTCATTTCATCGTAGAATGACTTAGAGGCTTTTTCTGTTCCAAGTCCTTCTGCAGGAAGGCAATTCAAAAACATAATTTTTCTTATGGCAGGAGACCACACTGGTGCCCAGCCAAAGTTTGTCCTCAGCTCAATGTTCTTCACAGACTAATAATATGTTGCTGACTTAAGCAGCTCTTTTCCCCCAGTTCTTCCTTCCATGTTGCATCCATAGACTGTGATCATCCCAGTCTGCATGTTGAGAGACTTTTCAAATCACAAGTTTTAGGTCTCAGGCTGTTACTCCTTAGCTCTCTCTGCAGTAGCCTCTCCATATCTGCCATGTGTTTGGTCACTGCTCCTGCACAGAAATCACTGCCACCTGCCATAGCATTCCAGATAATGTCTGGTCAGGGCCTCTGTGGACATTGATAACTCTCTGATTCTCCTGAATACATTTTAAGCCATTCATCCCCTCTTTCCACACATATCTCAATGAGATACTTCTGTGGAAGCTGTGATCATCTGCAATACTCACATTTTCCCAAACAAACCCACAATTTTTAAAATTTAACTTCTAGAAAAAATGAAAATGTCTGCTTGTAAGTCCATGATTTTGCCATTTCTATCGTTAATTTCATGACAGCTCTTAAGATCTACTGTTCATCCTGACCCACCCTACCCTGATAATTCTTTTTAATTCCACAGAAAATGTCATCAAAATACCCTTGTTTTTCATATCAGGATCATTAAGAAAATATTGAGCAAGATTCATGCTGCAGACGATCCTTAAGATCCCTCAAGTACCATGCTTCTTCTTTCAAGATTAACTTTTGCCATTTGGTTTATTTGGTCCCATTTGGTTAATTTCCTACATTCCTTAAAGTACTGTGGAAAGCAACCCTGCTGTATATAACTGCTTCTGTGGTTCTTTAGTGAAAATTAGGCTGCCTGCATGTCTTTTTCATGGAAAAACAAATTGTCAAGGGAAGATACAGTTATTCTGACAGTATCTTCTTCTAGGATAGCAGAAAAAATATTGAAATCTTATGCTGAATTTTATCCATCTTCTTCCTACAGGACTGGAAACAGCAGTGTTCTGAATGGTGCCTTTTCACAGCTGCATGAGAGCCCTTCCACCACTGGCCACCACCCTTCCAGCAACTGCACCACCCATGTAACACCAACCAGTGCTATGTGGAGGGGGGACACAGAGCCCTTTAATTTCTCTTTCCTGGCCTGATGAATCCTCATCTGTTTACTTCTGAGTCTTTGATGACACCATTTTCATACTTGCTCTCAAAAGTCCCAGACATCATGTTCTGGGATGACCATGACCTATACTGTAGTTACTGGGATTACATTTCTTCTGTCCTCCTTTTAAAAATAGATATCATATTTGCTGGTCTGCAGTCCTCTAATATAACCCTTGATTTTATGAGCATCCAAAAAGCCTTTTCCTACAATTTATTTTTTTTAAATGTTAGAAAGGCTGCTAGTATATCATTACAGAAAATTGAGGAATTGTACTCATCAATCTTTAGGCCATAGTCAGTCTATCTTTAATTTTTCTCTCCACTCTGAATGCATAGCAGCTAATTCCTTCTAATTGTTCGTTATATGAATCCTTATTTTTTTTTATTTTCCCCCTATTTTCTTTAAGAGGTCTAATTCAATGTGGGAGATGGTCAGAACTGTACAGTGTTGCTTTAAGTCATTGAAGAATTGATGATACTAGCTGGGGAAAGCATGAGCTGGGCTCCTGATTCTCTGGCTCAAGCAAGGCTTAACAACAGAAGGGTGGCTGGAATGAGGTGGAGATCTCACAATACCCCCAGCTCTGTACACCCTCTTCACCCTGAAAAAAAAACCTTGATGTAAAACTTGTCCATTAAGGAATAAGTCTATGTGCAAAGAGTCTCTGGCAAAGGTCAGCCTTCACCGCAGCCTACAGCACACCATTGTTCCATCCCTTTGGGAAGGGACAAAAATGTATAGTATGAAAGGGTGGTTTCAGAGCAGAAAGGATCACATGGGGAAAACACCTCTGCCTGCTCAGGATCAGTTGGATTGTGTCTCTCCTTCTCTCCTGAAAGGATGCCTTTAGATGAGCTTTGCACCTCCAACTTTGTTGGGCCAGACCTGGGAATGTTCATTTCACACATTTGTGTGTGTGTATACACACATACACAGCACTGACATGTCTGCTGCCATACTTTCTGTAGTGACATGTATTAACACTCTGTAACTGATTCATTTATCCCCAGCAATCCTGAATCTTCTTTCCTGTTGCTTCAATGAACTGTACTATTCATGAACTCAGGTCGTGCAAGTCCTTATTGAGCACAACCAGACCTGAATTGGTAAACTGCATTTTTGTGAACCTGTACTTGTGAAAGCTCTTATTGAACTTAAGTAGACATACCATGTTGACTTAACTACAATCAGAAAACCCAGTCACATCCAGCCCCTCTGATCTTTGAGGACCAGCTGCAACCAAAGGTTGTTTATTTTCTGCTAAATTTCTATACCTTTTATGCAACACTCCTTTCTTGGAGAGTCTTGTTCTATTTCAATACTCTGCAACACCTTGGTTTTCTTTATTGATCACTTCTTTCTTCCTTTGCTTATAGCCTTATTTCTTAGCCCTACTATTTCCCTTCAGGTCTGCAGCTGATCTTTCCAAAGTTTTTACCTCTAGGCTGGTATATGTGTTTTGGACACTTTTGCCTCTGAGATACAGAGAAATCTAAACCCCCTCTTAAATGCCAGTTCCAATGCTTTCAGTTATTCTGACATCTTTAGCTAGTTCCTTCAGTTAAAATAATAGCTTTTGAAATTGAGAATTTTACATATGGAAGGTTTTCATTATCGATACTTCTAAATTGGGGTGTTGAACTTGAGATATCCCACTAAATGATGTTGATTTGGGAGATGATACTAATTAGCTGCAAACCCCATGGAAGAGAGGAAAAGCAAGGCTAATGCAGTGCCCTGACTCAGGTCTGCCACTGTCCACTCCTGAATTCCCTGTTTCCCTCACACAGGAAGAGGCACCAAAGTGGAAAGCAACAGACATTTTGTGCTTATTAATGGTTTTCTTCTTGGCTTACCATGTAGGAACAAAGGCAAATAATGTGAATTTTTAAGGAAATGAGGCATTTAGAGGATGAGCAATTTTCTTCAGAGAAGGGATTTGGTTTACCATGACATTAGACATATCTCAGATCTTCAGAGACAAAAGCCCTGACTGAACCTGCCTCACCACTATGCCTTGCACTTCAGATAAATGCATCTCCGAGAGCAACAGGTTCAAGCCTATGTTAAACATGGATCACAAGCTGAGTGTCAAGCATGATCAAGCTCCAGTAAAAGTGATGTTTGAGGCAAGAACAAATGAACAAAGATTGTCTAAACCAGACAAAGAGACAATTTATGATAAGAGTCCTTAGCACAATTGTAGTGAAGATGGGAGAAACCTATGCAGGAATAAACAGGAAAAGAAATAATGGACTTAAATTGCTGCAAGAAAGTTTTGAAGCATGTTAAAATATATCTTTCATATGTGTATACTAAAAAAAAGATAAGAATTGATTGGCAAGGAAATCTGCAACACCTCCACTATCGGGGTTCTCTAAAGACAGATTAAATAGATTAAAATAGCTTTTCTCAAGAGAGTTGTGGTTATCATTGATTTTGCCTTGGGAATGAAAAACAGACTATATGAGCCCCAGGGAACCTTCAAGGCCTATGACCCCATGGCAAAGATTGGGAATTCTAGGAAGGTCTGGCCTTTCTTGTATTTGCTCATTCATTCTTTCTCTAGATAAAGACTCTTCACCATGCATGTATATAAGTGAAATAAATTTAACCATAGCAAATGTAACAGTTGAGGTCCTGATATCTTCTGCTTTGATGAGACAACACAGCTTGTTGAAGGCCAAAACAAAGTTGCAGGTGCAACTCCTTTTTGTACATAGTGGCATAAATAGCTCTTTTTCACTATGTGTGGTACCAGCTGGAGATCATTTTGTTTCCTAAAACTACAGGACTTGTTATCTCTATCTTGGCAGGTTACCATTTTGATATTGCTCCTTGCTTCCCCTCCCTCAGTATTATGCAGATAAAAGACAAGACCTTTTTTTTTCTGATAAATTCCCCATCAATGCTTCTATTCTTCCTCTGTCAATTCATTTTCTCAGTAATTTTATCTGGCCCTTCTTAAATGGCCTTCATTACTATTAATCTAGGTCTTCTACAATATCTAATTACTTATGGCTATCATACATGAGTTTGTATGAAAGCCTTTTATATTTAAACTCTATAACCCAGCCCTATAATTAGAGCCATCAGATGGTTGTTAATCTCTGCCTGCCATTAATTTTCCCATTACCAGTTCACTAACCTGCAGCAGCCACTGTGGCTATTCCCTTTGTGGGCTGCAGGCTACGGTGGGATGGGGCTGGAGAGGTCCTGCCCACGTCATCCTTCTCATCCCATCCAAAAAGGACAAGGAAATTGCAGCTTGGCCTCCCCACAGCAAAAACATGGATCAGAACAGATACATTTTCTTCACAGGTCTCCCCATGCTGAGGTATATTTGTGCCCTGTTCCCATTCAGAGCCTTTACACTTTAATGTTTTACAAAAACATTGCCATTTCTACATTTGTGCTTAGGGATTTGAGATAGATAGTATTTTTGGGGTAGTAAAATATTTTAATTTAAGGCCATTTTCTATAAAAGAGTGGAAAATTACTTTTTGTGGAAAAGGTTCATAATTTTCCATTTTTTCTTTGAAGACAAACATTTCAGTATACTTTAAATTAGTTTTGCTTTTCAACTGTGAACAAGATGAAAAAATCAGTCATGGATACCCTGGTAATCTGGGGAGAGCACAAACCATCACTGAGGACAGACAGAGGAACAAGAATGGAAAGAAACTTAGAAAATTTGAGCTTGTTGTAAGACACCAATTTAACACACAGAAAATGACGTTTAAGGTAGGGAAACATTAAAAATCTTACAGAATATAGATGCTTAAAGAGTAAGTAATCAATTGTTCCGCATGGGGAAGGATAAGATGACATTGGCTTAATTTGCAGCAAAGGAGACTTAGGTTTGACTTTAGGAAAACCTTGTTAATTCTAACAATAGAAAAGTACTGTTAGAGGCTGCTCAGAGAGATGGCAGAATTCCCAATGGAAAGTTTCAAGAACATATTTCCAGAATGGCTTCAGTATGTTTGGTTCTGCCTCATTATGGAAAGGTAACCTGACCCAGCCTTGTATTGCTCTGAGATCCCTTCCCTGTCTCGCTTCAAGGAGACAAAAGGGAACCTGAGGAAAACTTTCTCAAACTTTAATTTCAGGTCAAATTGAAATTTTTCTTGCATTTCTGATAAAAAGTCTTGGAGATTTTTAGTGAAAAAGAGATCAAATTTTTTTCCCCAAAGTGTTAATGGTGATTATCTTTCAAAACCTCTAATTCTTTAACGTATTTTCAAGAGGAGAAAAGAAACATCACTTCATATTTCAGCATGAGAGACTTTTTACCTGGGCTGCAAGTGGCTGTAAGTGTAACTTCTTTTTCTGTGTTTGGCTGCCATGTGAGCCTGGGAATGCACCACACATTTTGACTGATCAGCGAGACAAAGTGCTTTTCTCATAGTCCTAAGACTTATACTGCAGAAAGAAAGTCTTTAGCAAATTGGATGTAGATAGCAACATCTCTTCCAACTTGGCATCACCTCAGCCAGTTCAGAAGAGACCATAAAGCCCATCACCATAAGGAGAAAGGCAATTAGCTGCCTACCTAAAACGAGCAGAGAGCTACCTCCTTCACAGCTGGAGGCACACTCCACCACTGTGCTGGAGATGGTATTGGGTACCATAGAGGGACAAGTGAGAAAATAATACCAAATTAGAACAAGTCATGATTTCTTCTGCTTCCTGCAGAGTAATTCCCAGGAACTCTAAGCAGCTGCCCCTGGGTGCAGGTTTCCAGATGCTGTGTATGTTGCATCTTGCCACTCGGCAAGTGTGTTCTTCCTCCCAGTGCCTGCTGACAGGTCTGGCCCTGCAACCATCTGGCTTGCAAAGTAATGAGACCAAATGAAATGGAGCTTGAAGAATTAACATTCTTTACTTAATCTATTAATAACTGAAGAGTGTTGATTTTGGTGACAGCTAGATACTTTATTGTGAAGTAGACTGGTTAATTAGAAGCATCGTAGTGAAGGTTATATTGGAGATGTGTAACCCTTCAGAAACACACCTTTTTAATAAGGAGAGATTGGTTTTGCTCACAGTCTAAAACAGTCACAGAAAATGCTATGTGTGAAAAAGACAACAATTTTTTTTTTTAAAGACAATTTTTTCCAGCTCTCTGTTACTGCTTTTTCTACTATTTAAAAGATCTGTCTATTTTTAATGTGGCTACCAGCTAAAAGCTATCAGTATACAAAAGGAGGTATCAGACAAGTGCAGATCTCTGCACCAGTACCAAGCCACCTCATTTTCAGGGTCCTGAGGGCCATCTTCCTAGCCTGAATAAGCACACAGACAGGCACCTTTCTTAATAAGGAAAAGCATTCCCATTTACCTAACTTAACTCTGGTCATGAGCATCTGGTAGGTTCTTCTATGGCCCCTGCCACTGGCAGACACAAAACCCGGCCAACCCACAGGCACTTCTTAATTGTATTTAAAGAAGGTTCATAAGGTTTCAAAACAGTTCAGATTAAGTGTATAGGACCTCTGGATAAATTGGAAGAAATAGAGGCTTTGCTTGATTTAATTAGATTTATTTTAAGCTGATCTAAAGCCACAGTGGTACAATTTTGAATTTAGCCATCACCTTCTGGTAACTTGATATTCTGGGAGTAGCTTGTTCATATGTCAAGGCTTTCAGATTGAGGAGCTGCCTGTTAAAAACACCTTTATTTTTCTAGCACAGTTATTAAATGGTACAAGTCAATGCTTGTAAAACTGGTAGTTGTTATTTTAAATATCAGCCTTTAACTAAATGTCTACTCATTACCACTTTCCAAATGAATAAGTGGTACTCAGTACTTACTCCCTCAGTAAGGAGTAAGGACACAACTGAATAGTTCCAGTGTTCCCTGTGGACCCCTGGCACTGCCACCTCTGATATTTTCATACTCTCTTCAGTCTTGAAAACTGCACAGTAGTGTCAGCTGCCCAGGTTAACTTATTACCAGTGTAAAATGACAGTTATTTTGTTCTTGATCTTTAAACTTACACTACTGTAATAACTGAAAGGCCTTGTTAATAATTGCTGTTGTTCACCACGAGAGACACACAGGCACTGAGACTTCTCCTTTGCTTTTCTCCTGCATCTCTCCACTGTAATGTCCCCTCCAACTCCCCTTCTGTACAGGCTATGCTCTGATTTCTGTTCCCCTTGATGTTCCTCATCATCTGCAATCACTGCTTTCTCTCCACCTCTCACTTCTTCCCTCTCTTCCCAGCTGTTTCTTCCCCATTCAGCTCTGGCACAGAAGGGGTCCAGCAGTACTAATCAGAGGAATGTATCTGCATAGTCCCCACTGCTGCTCAGATCAGGTTGAGGCATCCCTGGTGGCTCTGCACCAGGTGGGCCAGTGGGTCCTAAAGAGGCAGCTGGGGCTGAGCCTGTCAAAGGCTGCTTCTCCCCAGGGGTCCCTTCCCCCTTGTACTGGCAAGGGCTGCATCACTCTGGGAGGGACTGGCTGGCCCCTGGCACTGGCACGCTGCGACAGTGTCCCCTTGCTCGGCAAGGACCCAGCACTGGCCCTGTTAAACGGCAGTCTGCATTTAAGTAGGGGAAGCTCAGATTTTGGTTAGTAAACTCCATCAGAGAACAACTTTGGGATTTTCATGACATTTACCACATAAGCATCTGTTTTCTCAAATGACTGTTTGCATTGGTAAGTTCAGATTTAGTATTCCTAAATACTGCTTGGTTTAGGAAGGTAACAAATTTCTCCTCAGATTTGCAACAGCAGATCTGCTGACTTGTGCAAAAAGGTTGTAGTTTTCCTTGGGCTTCTGCTCCCACAGGGACAGTGGCAGCTGAGTTTATGGCCCCTGGGCTCCCTGCTGATATTAGGAGTTCCTTTTGCTGGGGAACAGAGAAAGAAATGTATTTGTGACACAATCATGGTACCAACACACAGGGCAAGACATTGACAGCATCACCAGAATGACAGAAAAATGTGCATTTCTCTTTCTTATCCTCTGAGTATCCCCATTTCAGCTGCTACAGCTCCTTAACTTCAGGAGAAAAATGTGGGGCCAGCACTACCAACTGGATGCATCTGAAGTTAGGATCCTTTTAACATTTTTAGATATCTAAAGAAAGTACCAGCCTGATATCCAGGAAGGATCAAACCTGCTTGATTTTACCTCTGCTGTCCTAGAAATTACATACCCCATATATCTGTCCAAAAATGAATTTAATAGTTTAATTTGTATTTAAATACATTGTCTCAGGAAGATCTCATTTTGATAAAAAAAAAAAAATCTATTATTTCAGTGTCTAAATAGCAGTAACATAATGAAAATCCAGAGTATTTTTTTCCAAGTGGAGGGGATGTTCAAAGATGTACCAGGGGAGTACACTTTCTGGATAAGAAAAGCAGATTTCAAGAGAGGACATGTGGAACTGAACATCAGAGTTGTTCAGCAGAACAAAACTGGAGACAAAAGACTTTACATTTTGTATATATTTTCTCACTGTTCAGGAGACTTTACAGCTCCATCAGTAACCTCTGAAGAAAGATACTTCTTGTCCATATGTTGAATTTAATTTCTATATTTGAAGACCACATTTTTGTTTTGAATTTGAGGAAATGGGACCAGAGAACCTAGCAAGTTCTGCTGAAAAGTGGGAAAAAGCAACCAGTTTACAACTCTACCCAGGGTGTTTTTTGTACTATGGTCTCCAGGAGACACAGAGTTGCCAGAACAGGTCTGTGGGAGGAATCATCCACTGCCAAACTCTTTTTTTTTTTTTCTCACAACTGTAATTCCAATACCATAAAAACTGTCATTTGTTTTGGATAGTTTTGCCTGATCCTATTTCTGGCTGTGATTTACCACTGATATCTTGGTAGATGGTGTTCCTTGTGATGTAGAGTAGTGTTAAAACTAAGCAAAGCCCACCACAGGATCTCAGTGTAGTTCCAGAGTGCTTACTCTCAGCTTTTCCACAACTGTACCATCTGTGTAATTTTGTGTAACTAATACCTAATCCTGCAAGTGATACTCAGGGGAGTAATACCACTGACAACAAGCATCTACGTTTAGCACCAGATTTGAAGGCTGGCACACAGTCAATAATACAGTCCAAAACTGCTGCCCAGCACTTCGCCAACAACAGTCACAGCTGAAAACTATTGCACACCCACCAGACATTCTACAATCACATGCCTGGGAGGTGTTTGTGCAATAGTCTTGATAGTCAATGAAAAAACAGAGTGGAAAAACCCTCCCCGCCCCCCCCAGCATCCAGATATAAAATATTTTGAGACACCATTCAAGCTATTATAGCTGTACTAAAACTAGCCTTGAAAATTTTAGACATGCTTCTCATGGGCATGAAAAAACATTGTGTCACATACTAAATGAAGTATTCTTGATGCATTCACAAATGACCATACAAAATTAGATAATTTAATGACAAAAGAAAAAATGTTAGTGAACATTGCTGAAGAATTACATACAATACCATCTGTTGGCTTTTTTCTTCTTCCCTTGAATCTTTGCACGTCCATTGAAGGTTACTGTTACCATCTGAGTTGCATAAACTCAGCATGAGTAAACAGAAATGATTTATTTTCTGAATTTCCAAGTTCAGAACTTGTGAACTGCAGCATTTAGCCTTGTCACTGATTAAACTGTTTTATAAATAATTTCATTAATCTTACTTTATTGTATGAGTTATTAATTTTAGAGTATTTTTTGCTATATGTTTTCATAGTTCAATAAAAAATGATCAAGTTAAAGGGGAGACAGATATGGAGCAGAAGGTCTGTGCCTTTAGGGACAGACACCAGTTATTAGACACATATCTTAAAGAGTCTGAAATTCCTCCTGGCAGGTGTATCATAAACAAGAAGCTATAACTTATGGTCTGATGGTGCTGAGCTACTTGGCCATTATAATTAAACTTACATTAAAAGAACCCTCCTGCTGTTTCCCTCTCCTTCTGGAAAGGCTAGCAGTTTTCTTCAAACAATTATGACAGTATTTCTAACACCTCTGCATTAGTTTTCAGGGTATAAAAAGCCACATGCTCCTTTACATGGCCAGACTGCAAATCTAGCAGAGGGGAAAGGAAGCACAGGAACAGGGAGCAGCATTCCGCATCAGAGATGGGGATTGCTGAGAAGAGCAAGACAACAGCAGGAGTGATCTCTTCTTCCAGCTCTATTTTTAAGATAAAGTGAAATAGCTACACAGCTCTCTAGCTAAAAGAAAATAGAAAATCCAAACAAGAAAACGATGTCAGTAAGAAGCCATTGCTTTCCTGGGTCAGCCAAAGACCCACATGTTGTATATTTAACTCATGACATGGGGGATGGCAAAGACAAAGGTGAAGCTTCTCAGGCAGTTGTGACCACTTTGCTCTCTTCCTCCAGACAACCTCAGCCTTCTGTTTCAGGCTCTCTCCCAGGCTGGTTTCTGCCCTGGATTTCAGTCTTCCACACAGCTGCTGACTATGGATCTATTGGGGATCTGGTTCATACCTCATCAGTAAATTGCTCCCTTTCCTATTCGGTTCCACTTTTGTTCCTTCATGTCTTCCCTTTATCTCAGTTTTCTGCTACCTGCAGGCTCCCAGTATGCTCACACATGGCAGAGTTTGCATATTATGAAGTTGTAAGGGCATTTAAAAACTAAATTTGAATCAACCTCAACTGATCCTATGCCAAGTGAATTTTCAGATTTTAATTTGGGCAAAAGTTTGACACATGAACAGAGCTTTCTGGCTCCCTCATGCTCCTGCTTGGGGCACTAGAAGTTTTCAGGCCCTCAAATGCATTAACTTGTGTGAGAGCACCAGCTTTTCCGAAAACAGTTTTTGACTGAGTTCTCCAAAACCAAATTTATTCTCCAAATAGAAATTCATAGACAAAGTACTTGCAGCTTTACAATGTTATAAGCAGCCAAAAGACAGGCTAAAATGGGAATCAATACCAATATCTTATTTACAGCCAATGCTGAGATCTCGTTTGCAATATGAACACATGCCTGAATAGTATCTTTATAGCATCCTGTCCACCTGCTGCTTCAAGAGGTATTCAGACTATGTCATAAAATGCCAGCAATTCCAATTCTTCTCCAGCCAAGCCTTCCAACTGTAGATTTCCAAAGTGCACAGAAATATTTATAACTAGCATTCATATTGCTAATTGAAATATTAGTAGGAGATACCAGCTGCTTCATGTATCACAATACTGACATTCGTTATTATTGGTTGGCAGAGACTTCAGGGATTTTTAAAATTTTTGCACAAATTTGAGTGTTAGTGAAAGCATACTAGTGGGGTTGAGTGAGACCCAAACGTGAACTGTAACCCTTGGCTCTAACCCTGCGTTTCTGAGAGCTTTAACTGCAGAGCCAAAGCCTGGGCTGCGTTCCCTGGAAAGCAAAGGACTGGCATCACAATTTGACTTTTTCCAATTTCTTTTTTTCAGCAGTGCAGGAAGAGCACACCAGATATTTGAAAAGGTTTATGCTATCCGTATGGCTTGGTGTGCAGTTATATTAGCAAGAAGAATGAGAGAAATGGAAAAAGAAATTCTTGGGCAGCCTTGAAAGATATTGCTTTAAGGAAGTTTAACTCAGTCTCTTCAGGGCTAAGATATGTTTTATCCCACGCATTGCCAGTTTGTAATTGCATGCCATTTTCTTAATTGCATATTCAAATGATTAAGAAGCACTGCTGCTAGCATTATGATCACAAGTGAAATTAATATAAGCTCTCACTGATTTTGGAATGATTTGGAAAATTATTACATGTGTAACTTTACGTGTATATTAAATAAGAAAATCATGACCATTTAGACATTTTACACAATCTAGGAACAGCAGGTGCAATTTCATCATCCTCATCATGCAGGTTGGTAACCCTTATAATCCTCCTTCTTGGAAAGACTGAATATATAACTGTTATCAATCTTGTAGTAGCAATCTTGCATAACTAGGAGGACACATTACAATTTAGAGGTCCCTGTCCTGGGCTTTATACAAACAAAAAGTGGATCCATGACAAACAGAAATTACAATCTTAGTCTAAGGATAAAGTCAGTAGGTGGCAAGGTAAAGAAAAATATTGTTTTTGTTATAATGTGCATTAGAAGCTGAATTGCCCATTGCCATGACTTACCATGCCATGATTTCAGGATTGATTTTACCTGAGCAGTTTGTTAACTTTTCATTGTATCAATCCAGACATTTATGTTATGTACTCATCATAGTGGTGCTCAAGAGAGTTGGAGGCTCATGACAGCTTTAGTAGCCAGCCTTTGGATAAATACATGGAGAACCACTACACAATGAAAAAGCAGAGATTTCATTCTCAACATCCTATTCGTGTAACTCTTAAATGGTGATAGACTCTCACTCAAGTGTGACATTAGAGGGACTATAAGGCACTCATGGCTCAGAACCCCTTAGAAAGAGGTGGAGGATTACTGGCTAATCCTCCTTTGCTGATTACCTAACAAAAATCCAGTAGATTATATAAAATAACCTAGCTATTTTGTGTCTTGGACTGAACTATCTATTTTGCTGTAGTAAGATGAGGCACGCGCTGGACACAGAGCTTCTGATCCTGACTTTTCTCCTGTTTTGCTGTGTTAGATCTTTGTGCTTTGTTTTTGTCATTACTTTCAATGAAATAACACAAGTAAGAAAGTGAAGAGATCCCAAAGCTCCAGAGACACTGGAGTGAACTCTGCTGGTGGTGGGATTCCCCTCCTGGGCTCCTTTCCAGGGATCCATGTAGGTGGGCTCTGTTGCACACCAGCTGAGCGCTAGAGTTGACTGGAATGTTTCAGACACACAATTTTGTCTGAAAACTCACATTTGTCCAAAAAAAAAGCACTCAGAGGGAAAGCATAGTTTCACTGAAAAAGATCTTTCAGGTTTTAGATAGAATTTTTAACTGGAAAGGAAGCTTTTCTCCCCAGAACTGGTCATCCAAGGCATAGAAACCATCGTTCCCTTCCCTGCTCTAGCTGAAGTACACAGAGTATTTCAGCCTCTCTCTATTTCCCACTCTCTTGTTTAGCACCCACAATGCTAGTAATTGATTATTTCAGGCTGGGTTATTTTACAGTTCTTCAGTGTTTGTAGTGTTTCTTGTTTTGTCCTGCAATGAAAGAGTGTTTTTTTTTTGCAGCCAGAATATCTATCTGCTAACAACCTGTACTGAGACTGTCAAAACTGTACCATCAGATTTTATCTTCACAGCACATCGGAAGTTCTTAGCAAAAAATTCTGGATTTCTAAGGTGGAGAGGGTACAGAATCTTACTAGTTATGTCTGTCCAAAGCCACTGAGGATGTCTGTAATTGAAGTAGTATTTCCTATTTTCTGTAGCTGTGAGACCATTGTAAGTCACAAAATTCAAACAGAAATGTACAAAGATCTCCAGCACCTCTAGATCCATTTATTTCAAATGAACTTAAGAACTCAATAGCCCTGACCCAAGCACTTGGGCTGGACAACCCATTGCTGACTGTAAATATCTTGAAATCAAGAGTTACTTCATCTCCACTTGCAGACTTCTGGAAGCAGTTCTTGAAATCATGAAGGCAATATGATTGTTCTTTCTGAGAACACAGAAGCTTTGGTTGTCTTGTTACTTTATGCCCTCTCATCTTTTCTAGATGTCCTTAAGTTAATTAAAGTTAATTAAAAAAATCTGATTTCAAGATCAGAGACAAAATTCAGTAGTCTTTTAATTGCTGTTGAAACATCTGCATAGGCATTTCCATTTTCACTTAAGCTAGTTTCATGTTTAATAAAATCTTGTCTGGAGAGTGAGGTTAGCAGACACTTTGTTAACAAAACAGCAGCTTAACAGCTGGGGAAGGTGGATCATTAGCTGCCTGTTGCTATAGAGTCTGTTTCTGACTGTTTTGCTATTCAAGTATCATGCCTTCATATTATGCCTTTTAAGAATATTTCTAAGACAAGCTGGCATCATATTGGATTAAATCAAATCCTGACAGGTTTTTTTACTATATGTAACTCCATATTATTAATTAACTATAAGTTGTGAGAGCACTGACAGTTTCTGAAATAGAAGAGAGCAAGATCCTTAAGGCTAGAGGCTAAGAATTTCAACCTGCACAACGTTCATGTCAGTGTAGTGCTGTGTTTTGTACTTTTTGTTTCATTTTGCAATATCAAATACTGCATCCCAGTTGTACAATCCAATTCGTGTTACTGGACCAAATAACTATATAGGCATAGGGTGCTGCTTAAGTTTAAATGTAGCATATAGATGAGAGGAACATACAAAATGGCAACAGAGCACAGAACACAGAGCACAGAACAAGGAAATAACAGATATGGAAAAATAATACTAGGGACAATCTTGACATATGATCTGCTTGCCTCCTTCTCCCTCATTGCAGAATCGGCTCTGCCTTTGCTGTTTGCAGCAACCGGGCTCAGAGCTCTGCAGCTCTGGCTGCATCCCCTGCAAAATGCTGTCTTACTGGGGCATTGTCATTATGGAGGTTAACCTACTGCCTCACCTGGGATTCTTTTGCTACAATTTAAACTCATTGCTCTTTTCTTCAGATGATAATTTACTACTGTGTGATACTTCACTTGCTGCAGGGAGAAACTGTCAAAAATCAAAGATTTTAGGCTCGTAACTTATCAGCCCAGACACATGGTTTCCTCCCTATAGCTGTAAAGTGGGATTACATCTTCTGCCACAGGTTAACCAAGGATTCTGCTTCTACTGGGTTTGCAATGGCTCTTGTAGCAGCATCACCATTGGTAGACAGTGCCAGTGCTGTGTTTTGCAATCACGGGTAGCTATTTTCAAACACATCACTCCAACATTGATAATGCATCACCAATTAGTCTGAACAGAAGCTCACACTCCCAGCTGCACTGATTCAGTACTGTACATGTGCATTTCAGAGCCGTGGTTTTTGCTGTTGCCTTTGTTGTGCTCTTTTTCATCCAGGCATTCTCCATAGACCAGTAGTTGCAGTGAAATTTTTGCTCAGATTGTGGCAATTCCAACCACTAACAAAAAACCCCTTAAAAACAATCCATAGGGCTTTTATGTCTTGTGAGAATGCGTGGGTCTTGAAAGACCAAAGAACATCTTTACCTTAGGAAAAGATAGGATTTATTACAAGAGCATTAACATTTTAATAAATTTTGAACATATTTTAAAATATCACACTCACTGAACTCTTAATCACATTAAAACATGTAATGATGATGCCAATATTTTGTAAGTTATTATAAAAATAAATTTCTTCAGAGGTCTACAGAGTAACCATTGACAACCAAAATTCCATCCTGTTGAGTTCATTGCATCAGTTTGGGAGGAAAATTTTTCCAGGCAATCATGTCTCAAATGCACTCACTAATTAATTTATTAATATTAAAGGCAAACTGTTGCAAATCCTGCAGGATAGTTTTACCCCTTGTGCATTCTCTCTAGAGTAGATCCATTATTATGATGCAATTAAGATCTCTGAATTTTTGCAATGATTTATTAATAGTAATTTGTAATGCAGCAATAAGTTGGTGCCCCATGAAATGTGCATAGAGTAAAGATATTCCTATGTTTCAGAACTTTTATTACAAGATTAATGAAAGAGAGAGGTTGTGGCAGACAGAGCCAGGGTACTGTAATCATGTGTTATTAGTTGCACCTTTAAAAATACAGTGTGTTTAAGCTACAAATGATTTGTGGGAGGAGCAGCATCGAAGTTTGTATGTGTGACACTTCATACACCAGGATATGGCCAGTAGTCTTTAAAACATGTCAAAGGCAGGAACTCCCACATGTTCCTATTACATCCCAGGTTTGAAAGTAATTTATAAATGTTTAGACAATGTAGAACAGGCAAGAAATTCATTAAGTCATCCTTCAATAGAGACACAGTGATAGGAGTTTCTATCATATGGTTTCCCTTTTTAGAACTTTTCCTTCCAAGCATGGAGGAGGTGGGGTGGAGGGGCAACAGAACAAAAAAAAAAAAAAAAAAAAAANATAGGAAGGTCTCCCTGCTTCACCTATGTATTTATTATACCACTGACTCTGTGAGAGTCCTGTATATTAATTCCACAGTAAGAAGCTATTGGTAATGTATCTTTCCTGCTGGTCTTTACTAAGCTGAATGACTGATGCATCTGCATCAGGTACACTCTTCTTGTAACCACATAGTCACAGGCAGAATTAGAATTATGTATTTTGTGGCTAAATTTGGAAGAAGTAAATTCCATGTAACTAGATGAGAATAGGGATAAAAAATTTCTCACTTCCATGGTGATGGTACATGAGACAGCAAATACTGGTTTTTGTTACAGTTCCTCTCTCAGAGTGTGATGTTACTTGTTTTCATCACTGGCCTTCTTTGCCATCCCAGTACTCTGCAGGGTATATGCATGTATCAGTGCTTTATAAAGTACCAGAGCTTGAACCTGATTTAAAAGAATGTTGAAAACTTTATTTAAATCCAAGTTAAATAATATTATTCAAAATTACTTAAAAACCTAGAAGTTGATTACCTAGAGTTAAAATGACAGATTGAGGAGCCATACCCAGCAACATTACTCACAAAAATTTCATTAATCTTTACTTTTTTCTTATACGCTTTGCTCCGTTGATAGTTGCTTTGATTACCTATAAATGCCATTAGTTTTATTACTATAATAAAGTACATAAACCAAATGCACATCAACACACACTGAGCTTTTTAGATGTTTTCAATTTTGTTTGAAACCTACATTCCCCCTGTATTTCTAAGCAGTTATACAAAATAGAATTAAAGACAAGATAGATTTTTCTTGTGATGATATTTTGAACCAAAGCTTGAGAGAACACTATGTGTTCCAGGAGACACGAGAAAGATGTGATAGTTGGCAATGCTGGTTTTGTTTCATTACCATCACATCCAAGTGCAGGGAAGCTGCTCCCAGCACTGCTAACATTTACTGCTCTGGAAATCGCCCAGACCACCATCCTTCTCCAGGCTGCAAAGAAGGGAGAAGGTATCTAGAAGCAGTGATGAAAGCTGGCTGTTAAAAAGCACGCTCTGAGCAGAGACTTGTTTTGAGTCAGGTGGCAAAATATCTGTCTGTGAGCGAGACGGGCTTGTGAGGCGTCTGTGGGCAGAGCTCACTCAGGTGCTGGCAGGTTGCAGATTCTCCTCCAGCTGGCCTGAAGGCTCTCCCCAGCCCGTGGAGGAGACAGGCTCCTCCTCTCCAACCAGCAGCTTTCAGTTTTACAGGGAATGAATAACAAGAGTGCACCTACAGCTTTTCAGCACGGAATAGCAGAAACCTCTTCTTCTCCTGGCTTAGGCAGAGCAATTCTCTCCAAGACTCTCACACTTCTCTGTAGTGCATGGCTCAGATCTTCCTGCTAATCAGTTTTTACAGCATTGTAATGTCACAGTTGTCTGGCAGTTTATCTGGCCCTCTGAGCCACTGAGGATGTGCCATTGTACAGGACAACCATAACACATTTCCACTTCAGACCTGTGGTCTGGCTTGAATATGCAAAGACCTCCTTTACCACACCCTTCAATGCACAATGTGATGTACAGCAGAGGTATTCCCTAGCAATGAAGTTTAAGGAAAAATCTTCTTATTTGGAGCTTGGAATAGTAAAACACAGACAACAAAAACCCCTGCACAGGCTGTGAAATAAGTGTTCATTTTAAAATTAAATATAATTGAACTTTTTAGACTTCTGTATGTCTATAGCCACTCATCAGAGGAAGATAATTTTGGAGAGGTAGCTGGAGGTTGTACCACTGGGGATTTACTCCTGTAGTAGTCATGACTGGACCATGTATGGGTCTATTTCAGGGATTACACACTGATTTAGCAGAGCTTTAGGTTCCCCGGGGAATAATCAGTGGTGAGGGTGCATATGAATGTGATTATGGGGACCTCAACATACCATATGTTCTACAGGCTCGAAATATGGGAAAATTATTTCCTAATTGGTTACACATAACTGAAACAGCTGCTGTTTTAGAAGGAGCAAATCCATCACCTTGGATTCCCAAGAGGAGTTAAATCATCACTTGATACATCAAAGTGCTGGATTAACTGTTCCCTGTGAGGCAGAGTTTAACTGCTTCTGTATTTGATCCAGATACTTGATGGTCTTTGTAAATTGAGCAAAGTCCCTGCATGCCAGAATTAAATGGTGATTCGATCTAAAGAAAATAGGGATTTTCCAACTATCTTGAAGGAGGCTTTGTGAAAGGTAGAAATCTTTCAAGAGGAAATACACTTGAATTATCTTGAAAGATAATTGTTTGGATATGTGAGACATGCCAAGTGATTGTCCAGGTTAAAAGAAAGCTTTCTTGAAATAACATTACAAAACTGTCACTGTCAACAGAGGAAACCACTACTATTTCTACAATATCAAAATACCTATAGAAGATTATCTCTGGCTTCGTTTGGCTTAAGGGATGCAAGACTCATGCCAGTCAAAAACCCAGCAATCTCTTCTAAGTATTCCTCAGATACCATTTCTGTCTTTGACAGCATTCAGCCTTCTGCAGTGGTCAGTGGACATCTTCAGACTATGGTCACACCCTGTGAAACCCAGATAAGCAAGTAACAAGGAACCAGTTCTCAGAACACCCTTTTCCCCATTCACTTTCTAGGAAAGCTTGATCACTTTCCAAATTGAAGACCAGTCCAAAGTAGTCAATACAGCTTTATAAGAAGTTAAAACACCTAAAGCTGGAATTAAGAGCAGCTTATAATACATCACAACAGCTTTATTGCTTAAGACTGCAATTAACTCAAGATTTCTTTTGCACACTCAGTCGAGGGGACCTAATTTTGGAGCTCTGTATTCTTTAATATTCCTGAAAAACTGTTCTTTGCCAAAGAAGATTTCCCTTCAAGTGACCTTTTAAATTCCAGGCCCCATTCCAAAAAAAAAAAAAAAAANGGAAGAAGAAGAAATCAACCCACAAATTAACAAAACCTAGGCAAAATTCTGGTTGAAGATACTCCTCATTTTACTGGGAACTTTGTTATAGGTTTCTATATGATAGAGATGGAAAATTATTTAAAACCAATAGAATACAATGTCAATGGGTAACTTCAAAGACAGGGACTCTAGGCATCAAGAGATGAAAGATATTTTTGACTTAGGACAATAATCTTGTTTTCTCAGTTTTGGATGGCTAGATGCCAAGCAAGCCTGCAACTGTCACAAGAAGGAGAGGACTAAATGGTGATGAACAACTCTCTCAGCTGCTACCACTCTGGATTTAAGAAAGCTTGAGAGAATCTAGGGGGTATTAGACAGAACACAAAGGAGAGAAACTGGAAGAAGAAAGGAAATCAGAGTTGAGGGACTCTGAGATTTACGGTAATAGACACAAATGTGTATATATAATATACCTATAGATATCAAAACCAAATTTCATGGCCAGAATTGATGCACTGGAAGGAAAGGAAAAGGATTTAAGATTTTGTCTTACAGTGACTGAGAGGGAAACAGGGAACAGGAAGCCCATACAGCCCAGAGTATTGATTGATCAAGTGTTAGGGAGATTAATTGGAAGAACAGAAAGCCACAGAAGCAAAATCTTTCTGGAATTAAAGAGGAAAGCTAATTTTTGGTCCAGAAAAAAAGAAAGAGGTTCAAGGGGATGCAAATAGCAGCTCTGAGACTAGTTCAGACGTAGGTTTCTGGAAGCAAGAGAGGAAAAACCTACGCACGAGAAAGAAGAGAGCAAAACAGAGATGAAAAGGAGATCTCAGACCAAATTAATTTTAAGGATTTCAAGAAGCTCAGAGACAAAGTGGAAGAGGGATAAAAAATGATGATTGGAAAAAGCTTGCTTTGTATTTACTTGGAGCAGTGGTGCTAAAAGCTGAACTGACAGGCAGAAGGTGAGGAACTGAACAGAAGGAAGTAATTTTATGGCTTACAGGAACAAGTAGCCAGAGGGAAAAAAAGTCTTAATTGATGCAAGGTCTTCTATTTTATTCAGAAAAAAAAATACAATATTTTTCCTGTTAATTACTAGGGACAATTCTTGAAATGCAACAGCTTGTTTTAAAGAGCATATGGTAGGGGGTGCTAGGCAAATGCAGCAGACAATGTGTTACCAAAAGAAGAAAATCTCTTTTACATAAGGAGACATATGTAATCCAAATTTATCCCCACCGTGCCATCAAAATGGGTATTTCAAATCATGCTGTCTATAACACTAATATTCAGACTTCAATTACTCACTAAGGTATGTGCAATCAGTACTTTCAGACACGACTCCAAGGGGCAGCTTGAATCTTAGATGTATAGAAAAAATGTAAAGGAATGGTGGCTAGGAGTTTGTACCATAAGTGATGGGCTAACCTGGCTGTGGTAAGTGCTGTGCAAACCCAGCCTGATCACATGCTGAGGCCAGTAAATGGTCCTGTTGTCTGGAAGCTGCTCAAAACTGCAACCACAGGATTTACCTCTTTTACATAAGTATAATTTTTCTGCCTTCCCCAAGCGGTCTTTGAATATGTGCTTGTAACTTAATTTGTTTTTCAGCATTGTTCTCTTTATAGCATTAGGTTTTTATACCACTGCAACAACATGGTTCTCTTACTGTCTCATTGCCACCTTTTGTCATCTGCCTTCCAGTTATATATCCTCTGGCACAGTATGAAGAAGCTTCTGATCCACCTTCTCTTATATCCACCCAAATACTTTTTCAGATGAGCCACAGAGGAGAAAACTGGCAGCACTCTGCACCTCATCATGAAATTGCCTCTGTTTAAAACAAAATTTTGTGTTCCTATGATAAAGTCAAAAACAAACTGTGTCACAGAATGGATCTTATTAAAAACAGAAACTAATTAAGAACGCCCATCTTTGCAGCATCAGTGTGCAAATATAGAGACCTGAAAGAGGGTATGAGGGACAGTGCCTGGCAGCAGGAATTATGTGGGAGGACAGGGTCCCACAGTGGGATCTGCTGTGGGAACAGACATTCAGACTGGTGGCTGTGTGAGTTGGGTAAGGTAGGGTGTGCATATGAGCCCTGGGTTGGCTGGGACAATCGAAGGGTGCTGGGGGTCTGAGGGAAAGGGTGAGTGGGCTGGCACAGCCTGCACTGTGCCACACAGGGGGCTCTGTGCTGGCAACAGGTACTGGCAGCGTTTTCCCTCTGAGGAAAAGGGGCTTCCATGATCGCAGGAACACTCTGTGTTCAAGTGACCATCTGGATTCATGCTGTATGTGACCCCCTCAACTCTTTGTGCAGGTTTTCAAAGTGGAGCTGGGATGAAAAGCACAGTCCCAACTTCATGATTTTATTTTACTGGCTGACCAAAAACCTGTGAGCAGCTGTCTGCAGCCAGCTGGGAAACCAGCCCACAGGTTGCATGGCAAAGACAGTGCCATGCACTTAAACCTGAAGTGGATTTTGATGAGCATTTTAGGTTCTGTAGAACAAGAATGGATGGCTAGTATTTCCTGGTTAAAGATAAGATCAAAACAGAACCCAAAGTAACTTCAAAATTACCGTAAATCCTACACAACCTAAAGAAAATATGCCCTTCCCAGTTCTGACAGTCTCCTTCCATAGTAGCAGGTACTGTGATGCCTCACCAAGAGAGTGAGCATTGATGTTGCCAATTTGGCCATCATGGCCTCCTGATTGCACTGTTTCTGCCAAAGGAGCTAGCAATACATACAGCTGCTTGCAAAGAAGAACAGATTAAAAGAGTGCAAAGCTTTCATGAACATGAAACACATGTAGTAAGTTAGCAGTTCAATATCTATCCACCTTTGACTTAGTTGAGTGGTTCCAACAGCTCTTCATTTTATACAAAGGCTAATTTGTATAGCAATATCTACTGACGGAGTAAGACCAACTCTGGAGATGCCATAACCACAAACAAAAAAATCATTCACTTCCTGACACATCTTTTTCCTGCAGGATCTTGTGGTACAAAATGCTTTTCCTCTGTGAGTGGCAGTTTCCATACCAACCTTGCTCTCTTAAGCACACTCATGAAGAGCTGAGATGAAAAGACTGAAGTTGAACCTGACAGCTGCTGCACCCTGTGCTCACTAGGATTGTAGGCTGGCAGCCCCCGCCTGTGGAGGTGCTCACCAGGGAGCACTACAACCAGGAGCATCACGCCTCCATTAAAGCCAGTGCCAGGTTAGGTGTCTACATGAGTCACAGGGAGAACCAGATATGGAGGAATGGAAATCACTACTGAATGAGGGGACACCTTATAATAGTCAATAGGAACTGCTAAAAAGGGAAGAGAGTTTCTTCCAGACTTAGACATCTGTTCCTTCTCTGGCCCCAGACTCGAAAAACATATGTGAGATTCACAGACCAACACTCTGTCACTTAAATCATTCCTTTGGGCACAGACGACCAGCTCCCTTTGTTTCTTTAAAAAAACATAGTCAGTGGCAACATAATTTTATCAGCTAGTCTGGTGTTCAGATCTGAGTCTTTTCCAGCATGAGGCAGATCAAGCTCATTTCCCAGCAGACAGATCTGTGTGGCACACTGGGATGAGCCTCCTGCCTGGTACATGTTCCCTGCTGTGCAAAAACAGTGGGAGCAATTTTAGGGTCAGAAGGAGTGACAGTAGGAGAAAGCATGATGATGTAAATCTGAAAAAAATAGTATTCAGCTAAAACAGAGGGCCTTACTTCAAGGCTTGCCCCAAAAAAATGAGTAAAAACATGCAGTAAACGGTATTAAACAGTTGCCATACAATTACACAGCACAAAAGAAATTACAGTGATCAAGAACTAAAACCCAGATATCTTCATGTAAAGCAAATGCTATAAACATCTAGTACCTCTACATCCCTCTTTCTGAGCAGAACGCCTCTCACTGAACCTTCTTTTATTTTGGTTGCTATTCCCTCTGTTACCTCTGACCATGCCTCATATCAAAGCCATCTTTGCAGTTTTCCCTTTGCAGCCCATTTCTAGCCTCACTCCAGGTAGAGCTCTAGGCTTTCTCTGTCTTCCAACCTTAGCTTTTTTTTATTTGTGGATGATCAAGCTCCTTTTCATATCTGCACCTTGTTCTCAGTGATAGTTACTTTGAATTTTAGTTTTGGCAGCATAACTCTGGAAAGATGTTTTCTCACTGTCTTGCTGCTAATTGAAGCTAGCTTGCTGAAGGGTCTGAGCCATAGTCCCAGGAGATTTCTGACCCTTTCATTTGGCACACAGTTATTTTCCAGGTGATTAGTTAGGGTATTTTGAAGTGGTTTTTTAAAATTATGTTTGCTAGGTACAGTGCATTAAATTCTCCCATCAAAGTAATTCCCTTTACATTTTTAAGAAGTAATTAATCATGCTAGTTAAATTATTCATTGTAATTTTGAATTTGTCTGCCACTTCGAAAACAAACAGCTTGTTTTGCTATTACATATGTTTTAGAACTGCATTACTTAACACTCAGCTGCAAGCCTGAGTAAAAATCACAGAAACAGAAATCTGTAGGCAGATGTTGCACTTCAACATCCATTCTCACACTCAGCTCAGAAAATCTTGTGTGCAGATTTCACTTTACTTGAGGTGATCCAGTTCCCAACCATTGGCTTGGCATCAGCAATCACATCAGGGCAGCAAGGCAGAGTACATGCATCCTTTGAACTGACTCCATGGATCATTGATCCCAAAAGTCGCTGAAGGCAACAGGTAGTTAGACAGTGTTACAGGGATAGGTTTATTGATTCAATTCCTTAAATAAAACATTATGAAGAAAAGACTATCACAGAAGATCTGCAGATTATTCAGCAGGTTTGTGGTGTGCATCTCTCTCCTGCTATAAAATATGCATGGTACCAATGCCCTGGGAGTCTGCTGCTTGTCACTGGGGTTGTGTCACACGAGCGCAGCAAGCCCAGCAAAGGAAGGATGTGTGTGAATAGCAGGTTTGCACGGATAGGTGACTGACCATAAGTGCTGAGTTCATTCACTTTATGCCTGTTAAAAATCAAACCTTTCAGCTATATTTGACATTTAGTACAGGCTAAATCTTTCTATATATTTACAGCGATCTTGTTTTTCAGCCATCTCAGCTTTCACTGACTATCCTGGCTCTCCCATGCCATTTCAGAGCAAAATTACACAAGTCAGTCATGATTTAAAGCTGATTTTGCTCTGGAAAGAAAACTCATAGAACTAGGGACAGCCACAAGATGGCTTTAGAACCTGGCATCTCCACACAGCTGAGTTGGACTCACAGGCTGTGTGATGTTGGAGCCGGGCTGTTTGGCTCAGGAGGGTCTGGAGGCACGTGGATGAGGTTACCTGTCCAGCTCTTTGGATGCAGAACAGAGGGTCTATTGAAATTGCTTCCCAACTTCAACACCTGGCCTGTTGTCTCTCTTAGCAGTCCAAAGGCCAGGGTAAGTGCTGAGGCTTGGTGCTGCTGTGCTTTTCACCACAGCCTGCCCACCCCAGCCAGAGTTCAAGGCCTCTCTGGGGCTGCACTGCTCCCCAAGGCAGCCAGGAGCTCCCCACGCCACCAGTGCAGCTCACATCCCAGTTGTGTCAGGAATCACAGGTTGTGGAAATTGTTCCCTCAGCTTGGTGGCCCCACTTGCAAAAATATTTTTGGGACTGGTACTGACTGATAAAAATATGCACTATAGTCTATGCCAAGGCAGTGGTAAATTTGCTATAGCAACATAGTATGTCTGAGGGGTATGTTATTCTGAAGCCTCAGCTGTGGGCCAGGACTCCTTCACACTAGATACTGTACAAGCCTAGACTGAAAACTGTCACTGGGAATTTGCTTTTTAAAGTAAGTGATTTGATGAATGATGATAGCCTCAGTTGTCAAAAGTACTGGTTTCAGAGTACAAATCCTGCTATTTTTATCCTCAGTTGTTTGCTAACTGTCCAAGTAAACTTTCAAGTTTCAGATTGACATGCTTTCTCACAAAATATTTTGAGTAATTTCTGACTTTGCTTTTAACTCTGCCCTAGAGGTGATCTAACAAAGTCCTGACAAAATGAACTTCATGATGTTGTAGAAGTGCTTAGTCATTGCAGAATATTGATATTTGCGAAGATGTTTCACATGGAATAAAACACATTCACATTTACAAAATACTTGTTTTTTCCAGCCTAGTCACTATTTCCAGCACATTACACTGTGCTCTCTCTGATATTGGAAGAGCCAAAACATAACTTTACCTAAGATCATGTAGGCTAAGCACGACAGAAAAAGTGCAGTGATAAACCAAGGGGTGCAAAGCAGCCCCATGGGGGCTGCAGCTGCCTCCAGCTGTGACAAAATGTCTCCAGAGACACCAAAGGAAACGATTTAGTAAATGGGCCCTCCTGGAGCATTAAAATCTGAAAGCATCACACTGGCACAAAAAAAGCAAGTCATTCTAAAGGGAAGGGTGGTTTTCACATGATTTGGTTAAATCAGGATGTGTACTCTGTTTATTAATGCTCTAAAGAGCTTTCTTATTTAGGTTACTTGTCTCAGATTAAATCCTGTTTCCAGTTGTCAGTGTAAGTAGACAGCTGTAAGCTGAGGTTTACTTCCTGGTGCTGGGATGCAGGGAGGACCCCAGACTTGGAGTGTGCAGCTTCTAGCTAATGCAGAGTAGGTGCAGCTCCATTTTGCACTATTTTAAAATATCAAAGTAATCCTGATTATGTAACTTTAGCTATTATGCTTACTCAATGAACCTGAACATGATACGTGCACCTTAGACAGCTATTTACACATGGGCTGAATTTTCTCTTTAGAAGGCCAGTAATGTGAAAAAGATTGGTACAACAAATTTTCATCCAATTTGATAAGTATGCCTCTCTGTGTCAATCCTATAATGATTTTAGATAGAATGTAAATGGTTATATGAATAAATGTACCCAATTCCAATGGAATCTGTTTCATTACATTCACATGTTTTGTTTAGCATTTTTATGAAACCATATGAAAAATGAATGAATGCTCAAACTAGTTTACATCACTCCTTAGTGATTAATTACAGCATAAACACCATCATTCTTCTATGCTGAAATAGAAAAAAAATACCTCGGAGACATGTTTAATCATTTGGCTCTAATAGTGCTGTGTTTATTTGTTCCTTTTTGGTCTATTAGAGAGTAAATTAGATTTGATTCACTTACTTTGATTGGCTTAATTGTACCAGTTACAGATTAAGTACAAATAAAACTGTAATAAATCCAGCAGATGTTTAACCTGCTCAACCAAGATCTTTAACAGTCAATTCCAATAGCAATTTACACTCAGCTGTTTAACCAGACCCTCAGGAAGTTGATCTGATTTTTCTGAAAACCAGATACTTTATTTCTGTGTTGCTGAAACAAGACTGGTGCACCGTATTTTCAAGCCTGGGTTATTTTACAGATATATTTTATGATCTTGTTCTTCTCTGTGCTGGGCATTCCCCTCCACCAAGAGGATTTTAGGAGCTGGTGTAAAAGTAAATCCTATGGCTTCTGCCGAAGGTAAAAACACTAAAGGTCACTAGTAGAGAAAAAACCAATTTCAGAATAAAATTATAAAATAATGGTTTTTCATGTCTTTGACTTAAAAATCTGAAAATACTTACATCTAATGAATAATGCACTAAACAACAAGGTTCATCAGATCACAATTTAAATTGCTATGACCTTTAAATATGCTATTTAATATGTGCATGAGAAATTCTAGTCATATCTTAGTCAAATTGGTCTTTCACGTGGCATTGTGATTCCATCTGTATCTATAGAACTAAAAAGGACAATATACATTAGCAAACCAGCCCATGCCAGAGTTCGTTATGCCCCAACAAGCCCCACCAAGAAATAAAGTAGCTTATTAACATAGAAAAATGTCAGTTATTTTAATTATAACAGGAGGTGAAAGGAATCTTCTCTGAGTGTGAAATTACTGTGAAGCCATCCATTGATCCCTCTATTTAATCAGTCTCTTGAGAGCACCAGGAAGACAGAAGAGCATCTGATTAGTGTGACAGTGTCAGCCTGGGATGAGCGCTAGGCACCCGGCCTTCATATCGAGGGCTTTCCCTTCTCCACTCACAAACTTGGACCACTGGCTGGATTTGCCACCTGCCCCACTGAACCAGGGGTCCCCTCCCTGTACAATGCCAATGAAAAAAAATGAGGATGCCCAAATAATTTGGTTAGGTTTCCTGACCAAAGACTCAGCAAATGACACACCAGGTCCAAGTGAAGAGAACAAAACCAAAGCACCCCAATCTGTTACTCCAAAGCCACCCAAGGAGGCCAAGTAGACCACTGGCCCTGGGATGAAACCCACTGATGTGGGTCAGGGAGAGATCCTTCCCTCCCCAGCCAGCTCCAGCAAACCACGGGCTGACTGCATGCAGGGGTGTGGGACTTATTTTGGACTGTACAGGGGAACTGTGCAAAACTTATGGGACTTTTAAAAAAAATTTAGTTTGAAATGTCCTTGGGACATTTAGGGAAAGAAACAAAGTTGGGAAAGGTGTCCAGGTGCCTCAGGGTTCTGGAAGAAGCAGGGAAGAGGCCCACATATACCAGGTGCTTCCATCAGTTCTCTGCAAGAAAATAACAGTTTGACCATGCAGTGCAGGCAGAGCACCTGTTAGCATGAGGAAGTTAGATTTCTCCTTCCTCTGTTGTAAAATCTTTTACTTTCCCAATCAGCAGCAGAGGATGATGCTCAGCAAACCATTGAATACACACTCAAACTGAAAACAAACAATTTGCAAACAAGATATAACCTGGAACAGATTGTGAGTACTTTGAATATTGAACAAATCTGTCAAAATCAAATTCTGTTCATAGAAAATTTGTGAATAGCAGAAAAAGCTAGAACAGCAAAATAAATATTTGATCTGCATAGTTTATACTGTCCTGTCAACATCTGAATTATCAACCAGAACACTTACTCAGATTCTTCAATGTCAGATACAAATTTACTGCCCCAAGACAAGTCTGATCTGTCCAGAGGAGGCTGAGGTGAGCTAATCAGTGCTAGGCATGTATATACCTTCTGTTATCATGACAATGGGCATGTCTCAGAATAATCTCTTCCCAATAATTTAGCTTTCTTTTTTAAAACAAAATAACTATGCAACATGTCTGATTTTTCTTCTTTCTGTGTGTGTGTGCATTGCATTACACTTGATTATTGTGAAGTGAGGATTTTCAAAGCATTTGAATTATTCACCACCCACATTATTTCGTATTTTATTCAGTTTACCACGAAAATCACCTGTGAATTAAACCACAATCTCTAATAATGTTCACTATTTATTATTGATTATTAAAAATTGTTTGCAAATAAAATCTATATTTGGAACACAAAACTTCTCAATAGAGCCCTGCATCTGTTAGTATTGAACTAGACACCTTACTCTCAGACTGGATCCTTGCTGCAAACCCTATCACTTTAAAAAGAAGGAGCCCTTTATTGAAACCGTGTTCCTCCACCAGCAGAGCAATAGGGGAAGCTGTGATTGGATCTGACAGTTGGATTACTCCTAACATTTGATCACAAAATTTCTGTGCCATCTGCGGGAAGCCACACAGGCAAATGTGTCATTGCATCTAATAATGAAAAGGAGAAACAGACAGAACGTGCTGTAGAAACAGACTGCTGTAATTAACCCCCTAAAAATGCTTTGCAGAATTTCCAGGGGAAAAGTCCTGTGTGGACAGGTTGCAAAGGAGAATGTCACAACAACAGAAAAAGAGGGTTTTACTTTGGATACACCATAGATTTATTAAGAAAATGTTTTTAAGTGAAGAATTAGGGGATTGAATGCCTTGCATGCTTCTGAATTTAGTGTAGGCAGGCAGTGCTGGTAGCAAGTGTCTGCTTTGCCCTGTGACAAGGGCAGTGCCAGCTGTGCTCACAGGCTGCCCAGGGCCACTGTCTGCACTGACCACGTGAGATAGTGGTGCAGGAGACTTGAGAAGTTTAGTAGTTATGCTTAGGAGATAAAAAGGCTGTGCCTGGTTTTTACTCTGAATGGGGATATTCAGCCACAAAGAAATGAATGGAAATAGGTGCACAGCAGCATCCCCTGGTGCCACTTGGGGTGAGATATGGTGTAGGGAAAGTATTGGGGGATGAAATCCCAGGGTGATTCAAGCATGTGAAGCTGCACTGAAGGACTGGCCTGTGCTGACTGGTAGAATATATGTTCTCTTTAGAGAACAGGCTGCTCCTGCACAGGTCATGACACTCCTCTGTGCTTTATGTCTTAGCAAAGAAACGGTGCTATGCTGTTTTATCCTGACTGCATGCCCTGCTTCCTGGTTATTCTGGGCTGAGGACCAAGGCAATGGCTTGCCATGCTGGTTCAAGTTTTTTTTTAGATCTCATTATTGAGGGCAGCCTGAGCACCAGGACACAGCTGCAGTGTGAGTTGTGCCATGTGCCAGCCAACCACTGGGCAGGAGGGAAATGGCAGGGTGGGTGTTCATGCAAGTACAGTGGAGCCCACTTGGACAGTGTTTGGATGTCTGAGTAAACACGTCGTACAGGATCCTTCTTCTCTGCAAGTCAGCACCCTGCTCCAGCAAACAGTTGAGGTTGACTGTCCCTGAGCCTTCCCAGGTGCTTCCTCATTTACATCTACTCTCAAGTTCTGCTGCACCAACGTTTGGAGGAAAGAACGTTGTGATACCATGATTACTTTCTTTATGTTTTTCAAGCACTTTATTTTTTTCTCTGCCTTTGGCAAGCTGGTCATACCCTCCCCAGGTATGATCTAAAGAGGAGAAACCCAGTGGTCCCTCACTGAGACTCCAGGCAGTAGCTTGACAGGATTTGATCCGTGACAAGAAATGAAGTTCAGTTGGGATTTTCTTTGCAGCCCAGGTCCATCTGCACCAGCACAGCCAGGGTTGGTTTTGGGCACTTTGTGGAAGCACCCATGAGTTTTGTGCTCAATGCCAGCTCAGCACAGCCCTGTCAGTGACATCCAGGCTTGGCAGCTGGAGCTTACAGTGTGCTGGGACCTTCCCCTCCCAGCAGCAGTATGGACAGGGCTCAGGCTGCCTCTGACCAGGGGCAGGCAGCCTTTGCTGGAGCTCAGCTCCTGCTGCAGCCCACGACCCATTGCTACCCAGCCCATTCAGCAATTCAGCACCTAAAGTAAAAAAGGAGGGTCTGTAGCATGGCACAGAACTTGGTGGAGAAAGGCAGCTGACAGCTCTCAGAGCCTGGCAGGGCAAGCACAGTTCCCTTTCTGTCCAGCCTGTACCACTGAGAATAACACTGCAACACTCACAGCTTATGAAAAAATTAGCACATTCATAGCATTCCTGTGTGACCAACTGTGGCAGCACTATACCTGTGTGCAAAATTGGAGTAATTTCCTATCCTTGAATGCCACCTATAGGTTAATGTTTTCTGAAATAACCCTCATAAAAATCACAGAAGACAAAGGTCAAACTGTAGTTTTGGATGAAAGTGCCAAATTTTTGTGTGCTTACTTTGATTTTTGTAAGGTCACTACTTGTCCTTAGGACACTTGCATCCACTGCCTGATCACAGTTCCTCTCTATTTGATTTTACAGATCTACTCACTCACGCTCTTCATGGCACATTTATGAAATTATCATTCAAAGGCTAGTCTTTTGCAGGAACACAACCCTATGGATTTATTTCTTATTGCACAGAACCCTTTAGTTACTGCACAATACTGACACACAACAACCCTTGGAAAGATGTCACAGGGCACTTTGCAACAAGCAAGATTCAGATCATTAACAGGGAAGTCAGTAATTTACAGCAGCTGTGAGCCTGGCCCTGCTTTTTGGTAAGAGATTTTTGAACAGCATGCATTTGACCTTTGACTTTACACTGTGTCCTTTCTATTTATTTATATCTTCCTCATTAGAGCAGAAACTTACCATTTCTCAACTCTGTAAAAACTGGAGGTTCCTTTGGGAACCAGTTATTTGGGAAGTATCTGATAAAATAAATGAAACAATCTAGAGAAGGTCAATTCATTTCAAAGAGGATTTATCCTGCAAGCTGCTGGGCATGACCTGCACTGTGCTCGTGGCTTTCCCCTTTGCACCACCTTTTCAGGAGGCACCCAGTACCCTGCAGAACCTCCTTGCCTTACCCCAGCCCTGGCTCAGTGATTCAGCTACAACTACTTAAGAATATATTTTGTGCCCCTCCTAACATATGCCAGCACATATTTGGTAGCATATTTGGACAGTGTTGCTATTTTAGTATTATGAGACAGCCTAATGTAACTTCTATTATAATAATCTCCCTGAAATACTTGGAAAAAGAGGAATGAGGAATACAGATTTGGCTGGTTTTTCTTCTTTCTTTTTTTTTTTTTTTTAGAGCTTCTAAAAGATGTGATTGGATAGCATATTACTACAAATATTTTCTTGCTCTTCACACCTGCATATATGAAATGTATTGGAGTATAATTTATGAAAGAATCTTTCTTTTATTCATCTATAATATCTTCAAGACACTTACAATGAGATCAGTGAGGAAGGTGTTTGATGTGAGCCATTACATCCCTAGCTTTATGTCAACTCAAATCAGCAATGCAATAATGGAAGCATAATGCAGATTAAGAAATTATGTGGATGCAGGATGTCCTGGGGTCTAAGGTGTCTTCTAAAAATGTTTGCAGAAGTACATGGTAATTCACTACAACACTAAACTTCACTGATATGTGTAACAGCATTAAAAAACAGCTTTTTCATATAAATGTCAGCTTCTTATTTTCAAGAATTTAAAGTGCAATGACTTACTCCAGTACTTCCTCAAATCCTTAGATTATTTCTTAGAGAGCACCCGAAAATGAATATGCAAACAGCCTGAGATCCTTTTCTCAGTACAGTGTAATGAACTGTTAAATACATGAACAAAAGTGCATAATTCTGTCTCCTCGACCTTTGTTGCTAAAGTAAATACTCAATGGATCATTGTGAACACATTCTTACCATGAAGGCTGATAGGTTCCTAAAGCTCATGTTGTCTTCAAATTTTCCTTAAAAGATTTTAAAACGTCTTTAATATTTGCACTTTTTGGATATCAGTGATGTAATAAAGTAACAAAGGCAGATGCAATCAGCTGAAATGAGAAAGAGTAAATTCTCTTCAGATAGACAGATATTACTTGAATAATTAACATTGCTTTTTTATTCCTCAGCTTAAGCTATTTGCCTGTTAGCTCCAAATTTCTTTTAACTGTTCTATTATATATACCAAATGTCTTTGTTTGAATAGAAGTTTGGGCTATTGAATTGCTGCAATATTTCATTTTTTATCACATGCACTAAAGGCACTGTACAAGCGTCTGTCCACATTAGCAGGCTCAGCTGCACATTTGGTCTCATGGAGTCAAGAGAAGGCAGTATTTTCCCGATGACATTCCTAGAGCCATCTAATTATTTTTTCCTCTGTTAAGAGTCTTTCCCAGGAGGTATAAACAACTTGCAGAGGAAAAAAAAGCACTCAAGGCACCTTCCAAGATGACAAAGCACAAAAAGTTAGAGAGACATGACTTTTCCTTCTCTTTTACTTATTTCAGTATTTGCAGTCTTGCTTGGTGAAGCTTCAGAAGCAATGAGTCAGGAAGTAAAATTCTTAAAATAATCTAGAAATGTTCAGAAGAAACGTATGTTTTGCAAAATCCTAGGTTGTGCCATCTCCAGCAATTTCTCTAATGACTGTACTATGGGAGAAGAGAGCAATACTTTCCACCAGCCTCCTTCTTGAAAGTATTGCTCCCCAAAATTCCCATCCTCAGCAATAGAGAGTTTGGGCAGGCCTGACCAGTCCTGTTCCTGATGGTGTATTTCTCACCTGATGGGCTTTTTGAGGTGCCAACCCATTTATTTAGGGATGACTTCACTGAGGGGACCAGTGTAAGGCTGGTGAGCAGCCGTGGTGGTTCCTGCTGTCTCCAGATATTATCTCCTTCACAACAGAGCCTTCCCAGAAGGGGATGAGGAAGAGAAAAAAGCAGTATTATAGAGGGGCTTCCCTGCAAGGGCTGGCTGTTGCCTGGTCACATAACCCATTTTCAAATACACATATAGAGAGAAGATTCTCCTGAGCCAGGAACAAGCTTGGCTTTGTCATCTCTGCAAGATCATGGATGCAGTTAAGGACTCTGCCAGTGTGTGACCTGGTAAACTGGATGTTGAGATAAGGTAATGCTCTCTCATCCATTTCTGTCAACGAAGGCAGGCTTTGGCATGGCTAATGACAAAATTCTTCCCTTTGAATGAAACAGTGCATTTTTATGATTCTGGTGCTGGCTGTGATTCAGCTTTTCTGTATGTCAGTTGCCAGCAGCTTCCTCAGATGAATCAGTTTCTGTTCCCTAAACTGAGGCAGACAGATGTTAGCAAAATATCTGTGCAGTACTTAATTCCAAATACTATAAAGAGAACTTTCTTGGATTTACATTCTGTCTAGAGGACTGGTTGAGGCTGTGCAAAAAAAGAAAAATTGCCTTGGAAACAAAAGGATCAGAAGGCATCCCCATGTTCCAGCTTGGACATAAGTCTTTGGCACACTCACATAAACTGTATTTCACATGTTCTTCAGTGTCTGTGGGATTTCACTTTTTTTTTTTTTTTTTTTTTTCTACATGATTCTGAAAATGTTAAGATTCCAAATGCTCTTTGCACAGAAAACTCTAGCATTGTGTTTTGGCCACAAGTTGATCAAAGAGCTTTTTGACTAATTTCTAGCACAAAAAATAAACAAAGCTTATTCAGCATTGAGCATCCATCTATGTTGATAAATTTTGCAAGAATCTCAGCAAGAGTGGAATCCTACCAAAATAAGACTGTGCCAGGTTGAAGGAGTATGTTGCAGAGGCCAGAGTCTGCAAGTCCTCTTTCTATTACTGTTGGATACAGAAAGCTTTGGTGAAAGGTATTACATTTGGGAAAGTGTCTTGGGTTTTCCACATAAACATACTGCTCTGGAAGAGATCACTGGAACAAAGGAGGAAATAAACACTGCTATTATTTTGATTAACCTCCCAGGCAACCATTCATGAGAAAGCATAAATAACTCTACTGGAGAAACCTGAAAAAATTGACAGCAGTATTAAATTGCACTCTACCTCAGGGGTTGTTCTTCCCTATCATTAGCTGGAAATGGAAATATTCTGGGAATGATTACCTGATCCTCTAGATTTACTTTTAATGGCATTTTTTGAAAAAGGAAAAACATATACAGAAATATTTTCTGTATCTCAAATGCATGCCCATTTATAACAATAAGCTAGAATGCATGGATTGAATTTTATCTGTCCTTAAAAAGAGTTCAGTGACTACTAAGGAAGCAATTATTCTTAAAATATCTTTAAGGACCAAAGGGCGAACAGATGGGTGATTCCAAGCAGGGTAGACAAGAAGCTCCTGTGTTACAGCTGGTGTTTGCAGTGCAACCACCTCCAGCTGAACTGCTCCCTCCAGCTCCCTGCAGGGTCAGTGGAGAGGAAGACGTGATGCCCAAAACACACCTATGGCATGACTCACCCAACCTCTTTCACAGTCCAAATTGGAGCATCAAAATTCAAGCATTGAAACAAGCTGCCATGGGGAAGCCACTGAGACACCATCCCAGGAGGTATTTAAAAAGATGTGGCACTCAAGGACATGGTTTAGAGGTGAACTTGTCAGTGTTATGTTTATGGTTGGACCATCCTTTCACTGCTCACCTCTGTGAGGAGTCTAACTGCCCTCTCTCTAACCCTGGCAGGTAGCTGAGGACAGCAATCACATCCCACTCCCATGTCCCCCCTCAGCTGATTAAGCCCAGGTTTAAACACCTGTGGGAGGCTGGGTTGCAGCTCCCACTCCACTCCTTGGCCAGCACCAGCTGCATCTCCCTGGAGCAAGGTGAGAAGCTCAGACTCAGGTAGTGATGGGTAGCAGGTTTAATAGCATCACTGGTCAACCATCCATCCCTAATTAAAGCTGAAGACATACCCTGTCTGATGAGCAGGGCAGCCTCTCCTCGCACACAGACTGGTCTGAGGACATGTAAGGGCAGTGAGCACTGTGCTTAGGTACAGTTGACTTAGCATCCCCCTTTGGACATTAGGCAGGTATCACTGATAGTCTCAAAATTAACTTGCCACTGAACTGATACTTTGAAAATATCCAGAAGTTTGTCTACTGGGAGAAGTTTCAAAGAGAAAAAGGCAAATGAGGTGTAATGGCAAAATACTGTTTCTAGTGGGACTTGAGTCAAAGCTCAGCTGTCATTGCCAGCAGTATGACTACGTGCACAAGGTAGGTAGTTTCAAAAATAAAATTATTTCACCAGAACAGATAAGTGTTGTTTTAAAAATGGCAGATACCATTTTAGCATTCACATGAGAAATGTTATAAATAGGTAGTTTTGAATATAAAGCATCCAAGCTACAAGAGAAGACAGACCCTGCTTTATGCTGCTGCTGCCAGGATTATCGGTGCTGCGGCTTTGCCCAGAAGGAAGCAGCCTTATCAAGGTTCTCTGAGCTCAAAGAAGAACAGAAACGTTGTTGAAGATGATATAAGAATTGTTCATGGAACCTGTCTTCTCAGGGTCTCTTTAAATCATGATGGGTGCTTCTCCATTTTTTGTGTGTCCATTACATCATGTTTTCCGTGAAGGGCTGTAGGTGATCATCAGAGAAGACACGGAGCAGGAGAGACACACGAACGGGAACAGACTGGGATCTTGTTCTGCACCTGGGCCAGCATTATTTCCTTGGATGGGACAGAGAGATCCAGGCTTTTCTCAGCAACTCACAAGAGCATAGGTAGAGCTGTTTCTATACCTTTGTGCTTTCACTCTGTCTAAAAAGTTTTCTATTTGATGTGCTCCTTTTTTAGCATTATAGATGCTTCCCTTCCCTGTAAGGAATTTTATCTCAAAGCCTTGGGCCATTTGGGGCATGTCACAAGAGAAGTCTCTGCCTGTTACCATGCTAAAGAATCCATTGATTGACCTGTACATGAAACCATCCCATATATTTAGCAAAAATATATGAAAATTTATACAGTATAAAAACAATCACAGGAAAGTTGGCATATGCTGGGCATCTCATGAGGGATTTCATTTTACCAAGCAATTTTTTTTTTTCCATTTGAGTATTGCAAGAAAGATGAGTGCCAGGGATAAAATTAAATGAAAGAAGGCAGCAGCTTAGCACCCTGGGACATAGAGGACAAGAGGTGTTGCACATGGGAAAACACATGATGAGAGATCCATGGTGTGTTGGAGCTTTGCAAAGCTTACCTGGCACAGTCAAGAAAATTCAAATGAGAGGGAATGGGCAACAAGGAGTCAGTGGCATGAATCACAAGGGTGTCATGACTTAGGAACCAAGTTCATATTAACCAACTGGATAGACTGAATAGGAACAAAGCAAATCTCAATGACAGCACAATGTGAGTTCATGATTTGTAATTTTAATAATGCAAAATTCAGTAAATAAAATGTTAAAATAAGCAACTTTAATAATTCATTAGAACATTTACTATTTTAAGACTGTTATTTTATAGCATATTTGATTCAATTGTTCAGTGCCATTGTATGTCCTTTCCTTGTAACCATGTCACAACTTAGACATTACAGTGTTTCATAATGGTCAGCTAATTGTAAGGTGTTTCTGGGTTTATCAATAAAGCAGAATCCCATCTGTCACACTAGACAGCTTTGAATTACACTCTTGCTCACTGAGGTTTTATATCACCTCAGGTGGCCTGTATTTCTAATCCTTGTCCTAAAGCAGTAAGTTTATGTAGGTTTGAATGCCATTTAGGACTTCAATAGTTTGTATCTTCAAAGCACTGTGTAAATATTAACCAATGTACACATAGGGTAAATTCACCCAACAATACTTCTGTTAACTGCAGGAGTCAGATCCAGAGGCTGCATCAAAATTTAGAGGTTATGCTACGACTATCTTTGCTATATCTGTAAAAGCACTTGTAGGTGCTTTTGGTAGACCTGACATTTTTGCTTACAGAATATATATAATCTACATCAAAAACTTTCTATTTTTTTTAAGAGTTGTTTGTGTTTGATGCTGCACAATGGCTGATGCAGACATAAGAACAGGTAAAGTGTTAATGGTGGGCAAACTGCAGGGCTGACTGCAGGCTTGTTAGCTTAGCACTCATCACAAGCAAAATCATGGGAAAGACTGAGCATGACATAAATATTATTGTTAAAGTACTGGTTTAAGGATGCAAATATGAGGAAGACTGACAACACACTTCAATGAAAACAACAGCATCCCATTTAAATGTAAATTTAAATGTTAGCATTTAACACTGAAATATTGGTAGCATTTTTGTCAAGTTTAGTTAATAAAAAGTGACAGCTGACATAATACACTTAGATTTCTGAAGCTTCTTGCCCTTGATACAGTATGACATCCTGATTAAAAACATTTAATTGAACCACCAAAGCACTAAACTAAAAAAGATTTAGAACTGTCTATTTGGTGGATCTCAGAAAGAAATCATACATGGGATCTCTTTTTAGGTTCAAATGTGTTCATTCTCTTTACTGAGGAGCAGAAGCCATTGGATTACACCTACAACCCAGAAAGACCAAGGCTTAGGAAAAGACTAGTTAGTCTTTTCTCACTAGTACAGAAATCATCTCATGAAGGCCTCTGCATTTTTAGTAACATCTTCTCTCTTGCTTTTCTTACTGTGGCATTTTTCCCATCTGACCTATTCAGGTGTCACAGTTTGGAGCAAAGTCTTCACTCCTGAGCTGGAACAAAATCTTCTTGTGGCCAGTACCAGGCTTTCTGCAAAGTTCAGTTGACTTTGACTAAGGTCCTCAGTGAGATATTCAAACAAACAAAATTCCACCAATTACTTGTACCTAAACAGTGGTGAATGCCAACTTCCTGATGCCCCTGAGGACCTCTACAAAGAAGGACACTAGTCACAGATATTTGGGTGAAAAAAAACCTCCGTGTATAACTTTTGCCCAGGGGTAGCTTCCAGTCATAAAAGACAACAGTAAAACAGGTACATACACCTTGCATTGCACAGCTAAATAGTCTAAAAACTCTGCGTGAAAACAGAAGATTTTGGTATTGCTATCTGTATAATATTGCAGAACCAGGCTTTGTTCACAGCTGAGTACCTCCAAAGCCCTGAAGATAGCTTAATAGCCTCACAGCAAGTACACAAACTGAGGTGACAGATATGAGAGACACAGAGAATTAAAATGTAATTAACATTACATCCATGATATATGTTTACATTAACTGCCAATCCAATTGTTCCACTATATAACCAATGAGAAAAGTTGAGGGAGCCTGAGCATAAACAGAGATATTGTTATATGGACACCAGTAGGCATGAAAAGTAAATCAGAAAAGCAATGGTGATCACACAATGCTCTTTGAGCCTGTGGCACAGAAGCAAGGGGCTTGCAATTTATCATGCAGTTAAGAAGGCAGCAGGAGCCTTATGATTCCTATTGTGAAGCTGCAGAATTGTCCTGTAGTCAGCAATTTAGTCTGGACCATTTTATTAAAATATCTTTTCGTGCTTTGCAACATAACTTCTGTTTGATACAATAAGCTTGAATCTAAAGTGAGAAGAGTCTCCAGGCTGCAGTGGAGAACTCTGCAAGCTCAAGAGGACAGATTGCTATTAGCACTCCAGCAGCTCCTCGCTGTGGGTAATCACATTACAATACGCTTTCTTCTCCTGTAGAGGCTGATGAATATATATATATATATATNAAGCTGACTCCTTACTGTGGCAGTAACTTGTTTTCTGTTTAACACTGGCAAGTAAAAAATTTGCTAGAACATGGGCATCTTTCCCAGTCTCTTTAAACATACTGCCATTATAGGAGGCATGAGGCTTTAGCTGCTCCCACTACAAACAGCATAAGGAGTTCACTCTGTCCTTTGTTGTATCAAGCTTGTTATGGCTTTCATTTGACAAGATTGCATATATGCAAACCTCAGAAAATGCAAATTGATTTAGCTTGATCTGACATTTGTAACACACCTCTGTCTTGTTAGTTTGAAGTGTAGGGATGAACAATCACACAAATGGATATTCCAGTTCAAAACTCATGTAAATATCATGAGAAATTCATTTGAAACAGTCCTAGGGAAATTATGAGGTCCCCATTCAGCTGTTAACAACATCTCTCTGAAAATATCTTAGGGTTTCAATGAAGATAAATAGAACGAATACTTTGTAGTCTAGAGCCGTAACTTCTTACAGCATAAAATACTACTTCAGTGATATTTGTTACCAAATTAACATCAAGAGATGGGTCTCAGAAGAGGTCCTCCAGCCCTTTGTTATTCTCAGTTATAATGGGTCTTTACAGTAGTTTCGAGATCCAGTCCAATAATGCAGCACAACATATGTTACTGAGGCAGACTATGGGTTTGCTGACCACTGCATCCCATTCCTGTCTGTGGTCAACAGTGGAGGAATACTAATGCAAGGGAAGCAGGCACTTCTGTTTCTCTCAAGTTCAGTCCCTGACTCAAAAAAAAATTTAGCTCAGAGACTTTCTGAACAAGAGCTGTTGCCTTTTCATTGAATGGATACTGATGGATTCTTTTCAATTAATTTCATCTACTCTTGTTTTTAAAGCCATTCAAGCTCTTAGTATTCCTAGCATCCAGACTCAAGATTACCTACGTAGTACACAAAACCCATCACCTTTGTTTGATTTGAACTTTCTGTCTGCTGGTAAAATTAGATGTCCCTGAGATCTCTTAACTGGATGTGTCAGAGCCTCCATTCATTCCCCATTAACCTTTTCTGAGCTGCTCCTTCTTTTATAGATCTCACATGCCCTGAAATTGTCATATCTTAAAGCATTTAGATCTTCTTTGAAATAAACTTAGCTTGCAAACAGAAAACATTGTAAGCTTTAGCCTTCTAACAGGATAGGAGGAAATCATCACTATCTTCAGACATCAAAACAAAATGCACATTGGCCATAAAACACCTCAGCAGTTTTTCTGTCTCACTCCAAGACAAAACTTTTGTTCCAAAAGATCATATCCTAAGTGATGCAACACCATTCTTTGTCTGAATTGTGCTCTGCAGCCATATGCAAACAGCCCAGTCATCAGAGGGTATCATCCCATCCTACTGTGCCATACACAGTGGCCAGAGTTCAAATGGTCTCCACAGATCCATATGTATTGTAATAGTAAGGAAATGTACAACATGCTTTCCATGCTGAGGCCCTGCTTTAGAGGTTTCTCTGAGTCTGTGCTTGCACAAATTGGTTGTGTTTGCTGGGATGGTAGAATAACTACCACATTTCACACAGCAGCAAGTAGTATGGGAACTTCCAAAAGAAAACAAGTCTTAAATCCCAAAAATCTTCAATTCATACTGACTCAGCACTATCTTCTATTTCCATAATTTACAGGAAAGGGAAAATTAGGAATTTTCTAAGCCTGCTCATGTATTTTGAGCCTATTTCAAAATTATTGCTGTCTTTTCAAACCTGTCTCCTTTTAGGAACACATTAACCAAGTATAACTTGAGAGCAAATCAGTACAACAATGAGTGCCTTCAACCACCAATCTTTGCTTCTTCCCTGACCGCAGCAACATCAGAGATGGATTTTCTGTTCCGCTCCCAATAGCCAGGAGGTGGAGTCATGAGGTTTCAGCACGGCCCAGCCTAGCTCATAGCCCACAGGCCTCTGCAGATGATCAGTCTATTAGAGATCTGTCCTCTGAAAATAAAAAATGTAAAAACGTAATGTTTTTAATGGATCATAGAGATGACAAAGGCCCTGAGCCATCACACTTTTCTAAATTTGCTGCACTGACATATTTTGTGTGATTAGCAGAAGCCAGTACTTCTGGGTGAAAACATTGCTGGGTAAATGGTTCAGAGAAAGGAAAACAATTTGAAATTGTCTGCAGCCAGCCTTGCTCAGACAATATGGATCTGAATTTAAATTCTCTGTAAACAAGCAGCCCATCTCTGAGTGTGTCAGCAGTTTTAATGTAATGCCATCCAATCAACACAGGTGCTGGGAATCAGAAAAAAATACTGCATTCATGAGAGAGAAGATGTTTTGTCCCATTTTACTAATTCCTTCCACTAAATTGTACCTCAGTCAGTGTCTTGCTGATGATAAAGACCAGCATTCACTTTCTGGCACTGTTGAATTCCTCTTTCAACAACATAATGAGTTCACACATGCTTCCAGACTGCTGTACAGAAAGAAGTAGCAAATCACTACAGAGAGTGACATTTCTTCTTCCGTGATGCAGTCTGAGTGTACCACTGCTGAACACACTTTTTAAGGTGAACTGTCTATCTGAAATCACAATTTGCTTGAAAATACTGAGCTAGTTCTTCAGCTGCTGAAGTCTGTCAGAGATCCATTTAATTCAATGGAGACATGCTAATTCGAACTAAAGAGCTGACCCTCTGTGCCTACATATTAAATTATTATTCTATTAGACAGATCACAGATAATTATAATCCTGCATGCTTCTGTTTATTAACACCATGTCTCTGGGAACACTCTCTTAAAGGAATTTAGCTAGTCATCTGCCATTCATTTCAATTACAGAAACATAAACATAGACTACCAAATGAAAACCAAGAAAACCCCAACCCAGAAATAAAAGACATAAAACCACAACAATTTTCAGAGAAAATATAGGCTGGTCTAATATTTGGTCTGCTTTCCACTCATTGTAAAAATGTTGCCTACCAAGCTGGAGAGATTTGAATGACTCCTTAGCAGGCAATTCATGATCTTTGTGATGCAGCATCAATCTGCACACATAAGCCCCATCTCATTCAGTTCTGCACCAGAACTGATCCCAGCACTCTTCACACCATAAGGTTTACTCTCATTTTAATTTTTCAAGAACAGAAGTCTCCTGCCTGACTATATATCACTGCCTTGCAGCAGTGGAGAGCCACAGACTTGTCCCCTGCCACCCAGTGACCTTGTCACAGAGCCTTGCCAGTGTGGCACAGAGGGCCCATCTTGGCACAGAGGTGTCACTGCTGTGATGGTGATGCTGCCTCACTGCTGCCTTGTGCCATATTCTACTCTGTGATGGAGAATGACAGAGGTAAAGCTGCCTTGTGTCTTCACCTTCTCATGAAAAACAGAAAGGAAACTTTGTAGTCCATGTGGTCCCTCCTTTCTGTTTGTCGTTTTCTCCCCCATACGTTCATTTAACTGGTAAAAGACTGTGTACCTAGTTCAACAGATAAACCTGAACCTTCTCCAAGCTGTAGTTAATTCTTGTCTGTCTTAGTAGAGCAGGCTTTCATTTCATTCTAAATCACTAAATAGAAAATTTTTCAGTACACTGCACATCTCATCATGTTGGATGGGAGAAGTACTACATAGTTTACCTTGTCTGCCACTTACACAACAAATTTAACCACACCAAATTTTACTCAAAAGGCAGATCATTCAATTTCTGGTACCTCAGCTAAATCAGTGTATTGCCGTACATCTGGGATGAAATAACCCTCTGCAACAGCACAGGCCAGGGCCAGCTGTGGGTACTTGTGAAGGGGCAGCTGAACTCAAGTCTGTAGTGGGCTCTTGGGGCTGGGAAGAGCAGCTGTGTGCTGGGCTGCCTGTGAACAGCACACCCAGCAGATTGGGGGATATGTTTATTCCCCTCTACCTGGAACTTATGAGGCCAAATCTGGTGTGCTGTGTCTAGATTCGGGTTCCCCAGCACAGTAAAAACCTTAAAAATGGGAGATTCCACAGGAGGGACATCAAGAAGATTACAGGGTGGGAGCACAAATCAGGAGTATAAATATGTAAAGGGAGTGAAGAATTGGATTTTTTCAGTTTGAAGATGATCAGGCTAAGGGAAGATCTTACTGTCTTCTTCAAACAGCTCATGGGAGAATATAGAGAACATGGAGCCTGACTCTTTCCAGTGATGAGCTGTGAAATGGATGCAACTTGCAGCAAGAAAAATTTGACATGTGGAAAAGCATGTTAACAGAGAAGCGAAACAAATTCTGGAACAAACAACCCAGCAAGCTTCTGGAATTTCCATCCTTGAGGATGCTCAAAATGCAACTGGGCAGTCAAGCAATCTGGTTGAGGTTTGAAGTTAATCCTGCTCTGAGCCAGGAACTGGAGCATATAACCTCCAGGGTCCTCCCCAACCTAAACCATTCTGTGATGTTGTGGTGGAAGAGACAGATGTTTGGGGGGATGTAAGGTGGTGCAAGTCCTTTGGAGGCCAATGGATTCATAAACTCTAGATGCTACTTCTGAATCTGCCCCACACATCCTGTGTGACCAACCACCCTGAGGCAGCTCAGGCATCCTGGTGAACCTGGAGACAACAGGAACACCTCTATTGTCTGAGCAATTACCCACTGCCAGCAGCAAGGCACTTCGCCTCCTGAAGGGTCATGCCATCATCTTTCCCAGCTGAAAACTAGGCACACACAGAGTGAGACTGATTAACTGTATCAGAAGGCTACAGGCTCCATAGCCATGGAGGCCATAAGAAAATAAAAAAAGCATCTACAAATAGCACAAACTAACATTCAGTACTGGGGAAACCCATCATTTTTTCTGCCAACTTATCTAGAATGGCAATCAGCTGTCAGGGATTGCAGTTAAGTGGGGAACGTGAAAACATGCTTTTAAATGTTTGGTAAGTACTTTTCAAGACAGTATTAACATTAATAATTCCTGCTGGTATTTGGACCTCCGTTGTCACCCACTCACTTTGGCATCAAATCATACATTAAAACTTTTGCCATTTGAGCTAGTTAGTAACATTCTCCAGTATTGCCACTAGAACTTAACATTCAATTTGTCATTCCCAGGTCACTTGTTTGTACAATTTTTTAAACCTCTTCTTCCACATATTCAGAATCATTTACAGGCTAAGAAGGCCCAAATTTTGCTAGACAGCCCTCTTCATGAATCTGAAATGTAGTAGCATCTCTGGGTACTAGGATCTAGGAGCTCTTTCTCATTTAGAAGTAGGAGCCACCCATCACCCTTTGGATGTGTGGAAACTGCTGCTGAAACCAGCAGGCATGTGTGCACGGGAGGGATCATAAGCATGTATTCTTACTGTGGTCATCCTGTGGTATTAAATCACGGCTTAGTGGATGTATACAGGGTACCAGAGTGCCCCTTAAAGATATCCAAATCAGCTGAAATAATGATACTTTAGCTCAGTGATCCATCAGGGTGGTTTATCTATTTCTCACCCTAACAATAGGCTATACATTATCTTCTTGCAATCATGAGAGATGTACCTCCAGATACTGACTACCTTGATCTTGGCAAGGAAAACTGCTGGCAGGCAGTTCAACAAGGTCAGACTGACCTCAAATGCATTTGAGGTGCCTTGGCATGAGAGATGTCTTTAGGGGATCACTGGCCAATATAAGGAACCCGATGAAGCAGATATATGAAACGTATAAGTAATAATATTCCCAATAAGCACCTGGCTTTTTATTGCTACAAGATTTTATTTTCTTGTAAGAACTCCATTGTAACTCTAGGTCAGGAGTGACCATCTCCCTACATACCCAGCATTAAGAATTAAAATGAACACCAGTCAATAGCCATAAGCTTTTAAGGAGCGCTGGATTTCCTATTTTGCTGATATTTTACCACTATCTTTATTACAGGAAAATTCCAGAAACTAAGAAATATGACTGGTCAGTCTCTATCACATGTTTAATCTTGATATGTAAATAAATGCGTCTTCAAGCATCTAGCAGAGTTGAGGACAACATGCTGGACTGTGGGGCACGTGCCTTTTGCAGCAGCTGGGGTTCAGGAGAGGCTGCCTTGCACAAGCTTGTGTCTCCATGTGGTGCTTTTCCCCAGGGCTGGGAGGTGCAAAGGAGCAGATGGCCACCAAGGCCACTTGGTGCCTGACATCTTCCAGAGGTGCCTCAGGGGTGGTGGCAGCAGCCCCCAGGGCTCAGTGCATCACTCTGACACCACAGAGACTCCTGGGCCCTGCCCTTTTAACCAGCAACAGGGGAACCTGAAGCAGAGGAAAGGAAGGGCAGAGACCTGTAGCAGTCTGGTCCTAGGCTTTTCCAAACAGTTTCTTCTTGCTGGCTGCATTTTTATGTAAATATGGAGAGGCGGGGGGGGGTTATTGGAGAGTGAATTCATGTTTCATAATAGATACTCTACAGATCTATACTGGCTCCCTTAATTCCTTCTGAATGACTCAAAAGTATATAAAAGGTACAAGTTAAATGTATTTTTTTTTCTTAAGGGTATACATTCAGTGAGAAGCTACAATTTAAGGTCTATTACTGAGTGGCAATCAGTACAGCCTGCAAAAATTGAAGGGCTTTATCAACTGGGTGATCTCACGATCCAGTTTGTAGCAAATACAGGAGGGCCAAGTCTGATTGTTCGAAACAAGACAGCCATGGGCAGGAAATAGTTACAGAAAATGCCAATCACTAGAACAAAAGAAAATTCTCTTTTGGTCTCACCCCCACAAACACCATATTCAATGCAAAGCAGGAAAAGATTTAAAAACCAAAATGTTATTATTTCAAACAAAATAAAACTCTGAGCTCTAGTCTAAAAAAAGACAGTACTGATGTGGGCATACAGAAGATGCTACTTTTCAGGGAAGCATTTGCCTTGCTAACACCCTGTCTATCTGTGAGACAAAAATGACACAAACATATGAAGATGATAAGATGGGGTTATCCACAAGGGTAAGCACATTCACGAGAGGGGGAGGCTGAAAGCCTGCATTTGCCAGTTACCCAGCACGCTACTGCTTGGTCTCTCCAAACGGACAGCCACTGCTCCTCTTCTTCAGACTTTGTTGCTGCAGAGCTTCTTCTTCTCTGCCAAGACCCTGCCTGGTTGCACATAACCCAGGTGTGCACGGGGCTGGGGTGCCACTGCTGCTCATGGACATGCCAGCTCTCCCCTTCCTAAGCAGTCCCCTGTGTGTGCAGTGGAATGACACCTCCTTCAGACAGCCCCTGAGGTGGCAGAGTGGGGGCTACAGGGGTGGCTTCTGTGGGAAGCTGCCAGAAGCTTTCCCTGTGTCTGGCAGAGCCAACTCCAGCTGGCCCCAGGATGGGCCTGTCACTGGCCAGGGCTGAGCCCACCAGTGAGGCTGGTAGCACCTCTGGAATACCACGGGTAAGAAAGGGAAAAATTACCCTGAATTGAATCTGGAGGCAGGGAAAGGAGTGAGAATGTGTGAGAAAAAACTCTGAAGACAAAAACAGCAGTGCTGAAGAAGGAGAGGAGCTGTTCCAGATACTGGGGCAGAGTTTCCCCTGCATCCCCTGGAGGTCCACACAGAAGCCCATGGAGGTCACCAGAGCACATGAATGCCAAAAGGTAAAGACATGTGTGACTCCATGGAAAACCCATGTTGGAGCAGGCTCCTAGCAGGATCTGTGACCCCATGGAGAGAGGAGTCTACACTGGAGCAGGTTTGCTGGCAGGACTTGTGGCCCCATGAGGGACCCATGCTGGAACAGACTGTTCCTGAAGGGCTGCACCCCGTGGAAGAGTCCCCCACTGGAACAGTTCTTGAAGACTGTGAGTAGGACTCATGCTGGAGAAGTACATGGAACACTGTCTCTGATGGCAGGGACTCCACGCTGGAGCAGGAGGAGAGTGTAAGGAATCCAGCCACAGTGAAACCACCACTGCAGGAAAAAGCACATCAAGTTTTTCATCTAAATAAGACAGGTGAAAAACACCAAAGGAAGCCTCCTATCAAAATCTTTAACAGGACACAAAAGAACAATGATATCACTTTTCTCATGACCAGACAAGAAATCTACAGTAACATTCAAATGCCATCCACTCAACAATCGTCACCACAGATCCCTCCCCTAGTTCAATCTAAACCTGACTAGCCCTTCACCCCGCCTCAATGAGCCTTCCTGGAAAATCCTTGTGGTCCACTCTTTGTGGCAACGCAGGCAGTAGGACAGTAAGTGCTATACCATGAAAACTGTTGCAATTTCAGCAGCACCAATCAGGAAAAATGAAAGGGTCCTGCCAAACACTTCAATGTCTAGATGAAAAATAAAACACTTTGGTCTATAAGGAAATGGGCTTCTTCCTCTTCTCAGGCTATGAACTATTTCTCTTATTGGAAATTTCAGATATGGAAGATTTTTAGAAACAGACATCAATAAGCTTATCTCCAGCTGGAGCAGGTCCCTCTGGTTTGTTGTTAACCACTTGTGTTCCCTAAATCTGTATGTTGAATTTTTTGTCTCTTTACAGAACTCTGTTCAGAACTGTCAAAATTAATTCCTAGGATATATGCTTGGGAAATTTTGTCTCAGTAGACTCTGTTCTCATATAGCTTCTACTAGATTATTTCAGTCAACTGAACAAAGTTTTCCATCCCTTTCAATTATTCATTTTTTTTCCCAGAGATGTTATTTATACAGCAGTGTACACAGTGCTTTGCAGTAAGTAGGTATGTCAGGCAAAGAACAATGTCCTCTTGACAGCCTTTGCAGCACAAAGAAATTAATAAGGTACAGACCAAAACAGTAAGAGTAAGGAGGCAAGGTGACTGCAGTTCAAATATTTCATGGAACAAAAGCAATGAATGTTTGAAAAAGCAAAAATACTTGTCACATTGAGAAGGTTTTGTTCACTTAACTTTACACATCTATAATGCAAGGATCCGTGTCTGAGCTAGTCACTGGAGGTTCCTTTCTGGTGAGAAACAAGTGTTTCAAGCACTGAGATTCATCTAATTTGGACACCTTTAGGAAGAAAGGAATAATGCTTTATGCTCTACTTATCATATCAAGCATTCCTCCATTAACTGTAACTTAGTCAAGCTGATCAACTTGGATGTAGATAGTTAGATGATTAGATGATTCCAACCTACTTTTCTAGCTACATGACAATATCTCTTTTAAGTCCTTTGTAAATGAAATTTCTGCTTGATAAAACTTCAGCAAGTGGTTCCCCCATTCTTTTCCACTGTGGGTAGCTTTTTTAAAATCCCCTATGCACAAACATTTTTCTTTTCCTGGACTAATTGCTAGATTAGCTCAATTAAATCAGCTGTCTCGTAGGCTGCACTCTAAAACAGATTTGGTTATAGAAGCCTGGTTTTTAAATGCTATCTGCAGATATTTTGCTGTTGTTGTTGTTGTTGTTGTTGTTGTTGTTGTTGTTGTTGTTGTTGTTGTTGTAAATAGATGCTGTGTAAGTGTGTTTACAGTCCTGCCATGGAACAGGCTGAGTCAGAGCAAACTGGAGTTGACCTGACTTAGCCTTTTACATGACTGGTCAGAAGCTGGGATGGAGTAAGTAGGGGGAGGCATAAACCATTTAGCTGTGTCTGTAACCTGAGGATTACTCCATGTCCCCATATCTTCAGCCTCCACTGCTCCCACTCCAGTTCAATGTGGCCACCCACTGGGCAGGGAGAAAGCCGGCAGACATCCAGTGGGGTTTTGCCTGACACCCTGTGACTGCTGAAACTCCAGCTGGCAGCTTGCACCTTTGAGGAAGGAAGTGGAGTGCCTCGCAGAGAGCGCAACTGCAGCCCATGCTGAGCACTTCAGGTCCCTGCACCAGCAAGGAAAGCTGAGGTAGCTCAGTGCTTGGTCTCACATTTGAGGCTACAAACGTTGTCACTTGAAAAAAATACTGGAAAAGAAAATTTTCCTTCTGCAGATAGAAGCATATTAAGCCACTTGTGCTGTGGCACTGAACAGCAATGAGATTGCAATGATTTGGTGGCACTTGTTACTGAAGCCCATTGATTTGGAATGGAAAGTCCTGCTTCCCTTTAGCCCTGCTAAACCCCAATCAGTCTCCTACATGAGACATCCTTTGTTTTCTATTTAACAATTTCAGTAAGTCTGGAATATGAAACTTTCTCAATCCGGTCCTTGTGTGTGGGAGGGTGTGAATATTTCCAGCTCATAGTAATGAACGCTTTGGCACAGGCAGTTGCAGCAGGCAGGGGCCTGTGAGCTCCGCTTTCCCAGCCCAGCTCCAATATGCTTCTCACTGCACCCCAGTGCTAATGCAATTAGCTTTGCTTTCCATGTGCACCATGGTGAGACAGCACAGGCAGAGAAACAGAAGAGTACTCAAAAGAGCCTGGCATTTATCTGTGCTTTTTTTACATACTAAAAAGTAAATCATGTTTCTTATGTTAGGCTCCTCAGTCTGGAAAAGGTGTCTAAAAATCTGAGACACCCATGAAAACAGAATGTCCCTCTGCAGTGGTTTGGTGGCACAGAAGAATGCACCCAGATTAGCTCAAAACTGGTCCCACCCTGGCAGAACATGGGGCAGAAGGTAGCAGGTATGGATGCTTCCTGCTCTCTTCCCCAGAAAACAAATTCTCTCTCAGGACGGGTTTGAATTCAATGTCTGTTTTCAACATGCACATTGCCTTCCTTGTCAGTCCTGAATCCAGGCTCCAGTGAAGACCTGGAGCAGCACAAAGCAAAGACAGTACAAAACACTTCTGATTTGCCTTTTCTGTCATTATCCCATGAATGCATTAACATTTTAGCATTTTTGCTGCATTATGGCAACACAGAAGTGTTGATACCATTTAAAATTGGTCCCAAGTAACTAATGAAGTGATTAGATGCTGCCATGGTATTTTAACTAGATATGCAGCACAAAACCTGTCTATTAAGTCAATCATGCTATTTCTTCTAAAATGAAGCCATACATTTCAAACTTTAAAGAAATAGAATGAAGAATATAAATTAAGGGGAGAAAAAACCAAAATATCAGCTAATGAAAGGAGTTGATAATAGATTATTATGCATAGTTTAATCATGAAAAGCTGTTTTAAATAATACAGTACATACTAAAACCGAGTAGGTATAGATGCTAATTGTCTTCCCCATTACAGAGAAAGAGCTAATGCCAGGGATTTGAGACAAATGGCACTTAACCTTCTGAACCCCAGATGAAGAGGGAGATAGATGTTTGCTTTTGATCATTCTGGTCTTTTCATGATCTGAATCAATAAGTACCCCTTATAGCTTTGAGTCATGTTTCTAATTAGTCAGCCTCTTGGGCCTGGTTTACAAAATAAAATATAAATCAACGCACATTTGTAAATTCCAACAAGCATGCTGAGCCAATGCCATCTCAATAAAATAATTAAAATGCCATCAGCCTGCTAACGTGCTCTCATCTCTGCCAAAATATATATACTGTCAAATGCCAGCACATATTTGGAATGCTAAGGAGAAAGGTATTTTGAAGATACAATAGATGCAATAAATACAAGAGATTAAATACTTAGGTCTTAATATAACCAATTAAAGCTTTACTTTTCATCATTAGTGCAAGGAATTGCAGAAAGAGAACTAGCAATTAATGTTCTTGACTATGAAGATCATAGAATCATAGAATAGTTTGGGTTGGAAGGGACCTTTAAAGGTTATTGGTCCAACAGTCCCTGTAATGAGCAGGGATATCTTCAACTAGATCAGGTTGCTGAGAAGCCTGTCTAGCGTAACCTTGAATGTTTCTAGGGCTTGGGTACCCACCACCTCACTGGACAACCTGTTCCAGGGTCCCTCCACCCTCATTGTAAAAATGTCTACCTCAGATCTAATTAAAATCTACCCTCTTTTACTTTAAAACCATTAAACCTTGTCATACCACAACAGGATCTGCTAAAAAAGTTTGTCATCATCTGTCTTACAAGCTGTCTTTAGGTACATGGAAACTGCTAGAAGGTCTTCTCAAATTGTTCTCTTCCCCAAGCTGAACAGCCCAATTTTTCTCAGCCTTTCCTCACAAGTGAAGTGTTCCATCCCTCTGATAATTTTTGTGGCACTCATCTGGCCTTGCTCCAACCCATCCATGTCCTTCCTGTGCTGCACACCCCAGAGCTGGATGCAGTGCTTCAGGTGGGATTTCTCTCACCAGAGCAGAGCAGAGGGGCAAAAACCTCCCCTGCCCTGCTGCCCACGCTGCTTTTGGTGCAGCCCAGGGCACGTTTGGCTCTCTGGGCTGTGAGTGCTCATGGCTGGGTCGTGTCCAGCCTCTCACCCACCAGCACCCCCAGGTCCTTCTGGGCAGGGCTGCTCTCAATCCTTTCATCCCCCAGCCTGGGTTGATACCAGGCAGTTGCCTCAACCCAGGTAGGTCACATATCTCTGATCCAGAAAATACTCAATGAAGCTCACAGTTAGCTTCTCTAAAAGGAAAGGCAGCAGGTAAATTCTGCATTACAGAGTGAAATACATACGGTGACACATGGGGCTTGAGTTCTACAAACGCAACAGCCTGTAAGGGACCCCCTCATTAGGGAGCATCCAGGAGACAAATTGTCCATTAGCAAGATAATTAATTTTCTTCTTTTTTTTTTTACTCACTGTTATGCCTCGTGTGTACTAGGACAAATGTGTAAGGACAAATTATCAAAAACAGCCTCTGAAATCCCATCTGCCCCTCTCTGAATTCCCAGCTTTGTGTACACGCTGTCGCTTTCTGCTTCCAACAAAAGGCCAGATTCAATTCTCACTGGCACCAGTGAAGGAAGGGAGATAGAAAATAGCACATTTAAAGTGGAAGCCAAATCCCTACAGCTCCAAATATGCAAAAGAAAGGACTGGACTTTCCCCATGAAGAGTCTCCAGTGAACTAGTCAAGCAAGCGAAGTGCCACATGTCAAACATCAATTAATTGAATCTCTATAATTATGAGGCTCATAAACAGTATGCAAGACTTGAGAAAGAATTCTTAAGGAAAGAAAAACAGAAGATATGGAAACATACAGGAAATAAGATAGAAATACTTTTTCTTTTTTCTAGAATAGATAAAGCCAGACTGTCTCATTATTTTGGGCATTTGCATGGTAATTGCTGATGAAATGTCCTAAATTTTATTACCTAAATTTAAGATAATCTACATATAGTACCATATAAGGAACGGTTAAGCTGGAAGATATCATCCTAAGTGTAAGAATCATAGATTTGCTCAAAAACTGACACAAGTCTTAGGGTGCAGCACACTTAAAATTTTTGCTAACGGCACAAACTCAAAAAAGTTTGCACAAAATTATCTGAGTGCTTCTGACACCCAACTGGGAAGTACCAACATCATGATGAGGATTCAAAACAGCACAAAGGAAAAAACCAAATTACTTAGAGACACAGAGGAGAGGAAAAGAATAGTAACACAATTGGCACAAAAGATTTATCAGGATTTTGTAGGAAGGGGAATAAACCTCTTTTTTTGGTTATTCCAAGATAGCAGTCTAAATTCTGTAGCAAATTTTTAGCTAACACCACCACTGTTTACCTCAGCACCATTAATTTTTAAATTGAAGTGATGGAAAATGCTCAGCACTGATTTCTGTTGTTCTGTCCTGAGTTTCAGCAGCATCAGAAGCTGACAGCTGACTCCTTTTCTGGGTTAGGGCAGTTTCCCTATTCTAAGGCCAGGCTGCAGGAGCTGTAAACACTGGGAAGGGAGAAGGTGCTGGTGCTCTCATGGCAGGCAGGTCTGCATGGGCTACTGAGCTGCTTCCAGCAAGAATTAAACACACCCTAAATGTTCAGTGAGCTTTCTTTTTGGCAGACTTTCCTTTTCTTTTTTGGCAAACGGTTCTGTTCTCTGCAGTAATGCTTCAGCTTTGATCTGAAAGCCCTAGGGCCTGAGAGCTGGGAGGAAGGATTCGGGCAGTGCTAACATCAAAAGCCCCTTCCCTCTCAGAGCACTTTCAGCACCAGTCTCCAGTGGGAATTACTGGGTCATCTCCCCAACATGCACTGCAATGGGGAATGAAGGGGATGAAGAGAGATGTGGGCTTCCTGGATGTAATGATTGCTTTGACAGTGCTCTGTAATTCTGAATAGGTGGGTTTGGACACAGAGGCTCACAAAGGTTTTAGTCTCGTGCTGGTTTACAATCAACTTTAAAAAAGAATTCAAGTTGTGCCTACCAATGAAATGACCAAAGAATCAGAGACTGCATGGCTACATTTTGTCACCCCAGCATAAAGGTCTATGGAATGCAATGTAACAATTGCTGTTTGGAAGACACATAGGTGAGGATGTGCTTGAAAAGTAGCATCCCTTATTTGGACAGCCCCAACTTGAGCAACACCCCAACCTGGAAGTCCCACTGTTAACATGTTATGAATATAAGCTAATTTTACCCACATCAATTCACACATCCTTCCATTTAAAGAAGCTTATTTCTAACCATTTATTTCTTTGCAGTGTCTTAGGTTGCAATGCTAGATGTAACAAAAAGTCTGTGTTCCATTACCATCTGTTAAAACCAGGTGGGGCAGTGTTCTTTATCTCTCCCACACCCATCCTTCCCTCTGGGGAGATATCTTCTGTTCATGGGCCATTGAGTCTCACTGCATGACTGACAAAATTACCTCATTCCATGGGGGGATGCTCCACTCAGGGAAGAAGAGCCAAGCATCCCTACCTGGATATAATGTGAGACTCAGAAAACCATAGGCAGCATTTCCACTGGATTCCCAGAGGAAGACCGGACCCTTTTATGCTAGCACTGGACCTTCAGAGGAAAACTACACCCTTCTACAGGATCACTGCCTCAACAAAACTGCATCTGTCACTCCATGAGGACTGCAGCCACCATCTAATGGGACTGCTACCAACACCCTGACTGACAGGGTGTCAGGTTGTATTCTGACTCTGTCAGTGTTTTGTACTACTGCATTTTATTTAAATTTTGCTATTAAAAGAACTGATATTCCTATTCTCATATCTTTTCCTGAGAGCCCCTTAATTTCAAATTTATAATAATTCGGAGAGAGAGGGTTTATATTTTCCACTTCAAAGGAGTCTCCTGCCTTCTTAGCAGACATTTGTCTTTTCAAACCCACATTGTTTTGTAACTGAGAGCAAGAGCACAGTAATGGGTTTCTAGGTCCTTGGCCTTTCACAGACTGTTTGTGATGAACACCTCAGTACCTCAGGAAGTGACGGTATAATCATCATTATAAATAATAGAAATAACTCTGCTTTGCTTTGCTGTTCTCCTGCTCCAACTAAAGAAAAGACCCAGAGAAGCAGAGGAATGCAAATTATGTCTGTTTCCAACTCTGTGGCCTTATGACACTTCATAAACAGACAAAGCAGAGATGTTGCTCACTCATTGCAGGAAAATGGAGGCAGTGTATTGCTCAATGGCTAATAGAGTAATCAGTGTGCTTCACTGCCTTCAAAGACCATAACATTCAGGAGAACTAGTGAAATTTAGAGCAAGAGGAAACTTTGAAGATGCTGGAGCTTCAGGGAACTCAGCTTTCTGTAGGATTAGGCACAAGAGGGTAGAGAGAGCATAGAATAATTTTGCCTCTCTTATTTTTACCTATCTACCAGACTGCTGCTTTGATCTAGGTTTTCTTACTTTTAAAGTACTGGGATACGATTTTAAAGGCTTGTTATTTACTCTGCTGCAATTTTCCACACATAAAAATGATTGTATATATTTGCTAATTATCATTATTTACAACAATAATTTCAAAGACTAATTGCTCACAGTATCACAGGATAAACTAGGTTGGAAAAGACTTTTGAGGTCATCTAGTCCAACCTATGACCCAACATGACCATGTCAACCAGACCATGGCACTGAGTGCCACATCCAGTCTTTTCTTAAACATCTCCAGAGACAATGACTCTTGGGAGCCCATTCCAATGCCCAATCACACTTTCTGTGAAGAACTTCTTCCTAATGTCCAACTTACACCTCCCCTGGTGCAGCTTAAGGCTGTGTCCTCTTGCCCTGTCACTGGTTGCCTGGGAAAAGAGATGAACCCACACCTGGCTACAACCTCCTTTCTGGGAGTTGTAGAGACTGATAAGGTCTCCCCCAAGCTTTCTCCTCTCCAGGCTACTCTTAACAATTAAAATAATTTTCAAAACCTGGAGGCTGCTGATGTTATAAGAACAGAATAGAAACAAAAGACCCCCAGTCAACTTTTTTTGCACTTCTGCTCCTGGGCAATCTCAACCAGCACCAATGAACATCCTGCTGACTTCTTGAGGATAAGAAGGAGCCTCAAGTGTCATCTGAGTAGTTCCTATCATTTGTAAGATTGGTAGAGTGCCTTAGATCATCTGTTGCAGGACAGTGATAACTACTAGGTGGAAAATAAACATGGGACCATGTAAAACTGACAAGAGAATTAACTCTCTACAGAAGAAGGGTGGGTTATGAAATATTCTATGTCGCTGTTGAAGTGAACATTGAATATTCAACCAGAAGAAATAGAGAAATTAGGCAGCAAGGTTAAATATATATTTACTTTTACACTTGTGATAAATACAGATTTAAATAAATATCAAATACAAGCAAGACACAAAATAATTTGGTTTCTTCTTAAGAAGAGGCTGTGCTCTGGTCTTTTGCCTAATAGAGGATGCTGGGCAGAGACTGTAGGCCACTTCTGCTTGGTGGAATATTATGAAATGCCAAATTTCAAAAATCACAGGCCAGCTAATGAGTACAAAATTCTTATCCCATGACTGTAGTTGCATATGCAGTCTTCTTTTACTGTAGACACAATATTAGCATTACTGTTGTGCAAGTCTTTTGTATTTTATTCCTAAAGATAACTGTCTAGCCTAGAGCTAAGTTTTTTTAAATAGTAAAATCACTTCCCATTAAACAAGTCTATTTTTAAGCTGTGATTAAGCTTTATAGCAACAAGCATCTGATGTAAATACAAATATACTAAGTGCAAAATACAAAAAAAGAAAAGCACATATATACATCTTAGGATCTTAAGAATTTATTTGGGGGTTGGTTTTGTTGTTGTTGTTGTTGTTGTTGTTGTGTTGTTTTGGGAGTTTTTTTGTTTGGTTTGGTTTTGTGGCTTGTTTCTTAAGTACCTCAAGTGCTTAGGTCTCTGGAAAACTACCCTAGCTACCAAATTTTTTGTAGTATTTAGAAGTGAAGCACAGGGAAGTGAGATGAAAGGAAGGAGTTGAGGTAGTGAGGTGGTGAGAGCACTGAAAACACTTGTAAAGATTTCTTATACATTAATAAAAGTTTCATTAAATGGCTATCAAAGCACTCCTGTCACACAGCGGGCGGATCAGCAGCTCTGCGAGGGCACAGTGAAAGCACAGAGACTGCACATTAAGGACAGCACCTCTGCCCACATGCACCCAGCTGTGGCTGGAACTCTGCTGGAGGAAGCAGAGAGCCGCTGGCCAGGACGTTCAAGCACAACAGCACATGTAGACCTTGAAGCTCAGCCTCTCCTCTGCTCCCTTTTCTCACAGATGCAAAAAGCCTGGAGCCCCTTCTGCTCATCACACAGGGAGACCCCAAGATATCAAGGCCAATGTCACTTGTCACTACAGAGCCTGGTCCTACACCACTTTCCCTTGAGACTAGCTTTGTACATTTTCTCATAAATACTTTATTCCTAGAGGCTAAACTTCCACCATTTGCCTCCAACTGAAGAGCAAATCCATAGCATATCCTAAAATACATGTTTCATTCTTCAGCAGATGCAGATAATGGCACAGATTTCTTGGATTAGGCTGGAGAAATTCTTTGATACTTTAAAATAATTAAAATGGTCTGGCATGTAAATGTCAAAATGGAAGAAATTTAGCAGAAAATGGAGGAGGAATGGCCAGATCTTCCTATTATCACTTGCTGTACATCTCACAAGACAGCTGATTCCCAGCTCTGTATGAGTTCCAGCATTCAGTGATTTATTGGGTAATTCAGCATTTGCCAGTATGTCTTGTGCTAATTAAATGCATCGCACTCTATTCAGAAATGTCACAATTGATTTGTCTTTTGCAAGCACTGACTTTATTTCAATCTTCTAAAAAAGGTTTTATGAGCCCCAGATAACTTATCTGGGCACATTCATCTCCCAGGGCAGCTTCTGCATCTGAGAGCAATATGGGAAGAAACCAACAGTAAACATCCAATACAAATGTCTTCTTTGGACAGCTTATTTATCTTATATATGCTGTATATCCAGGCATGTGTAGCCTATATGGTGAAATTACAAGCTGGTCCATTAATGTATAAAAACACTTAAACATGACAGAAGTTAATATACTGTATTGGCAGGTTTTATTGGCTGATAGACTGAGCCAAAGAGCCATAAGACTGAAAACACCATAATCTGTAACAAGGTGTTTATTTACAAGTGGTTTTGTGACTGAATTTGGCTATTAACTAAATTGCGTCAAGAGGAAACGAGCATAAAATAACTCACTCTAAATATAAGATGCCAAAGCATGCTTAGTACAATGTTCAGAACCTGAGGACAATCCTGTCATTTTAATTCAGTGCTTTTCCCCACACGATATGCATAACTGAGTTTTGTGACTCAGCCATGGAGAACACATTTACAGTGTACAGTAGAAAACTGCTTTGTTCTGAGAAAGTACAATTCCTCACATGAAATTGTGGTTGCAACTTAATCAGAATTGAAAATCTGTGATGCAAGACAAGAAAGGGCACTTTTCCTGTGACAGAGAAGAAAATAATTACCTGTTTTAAGGCAGGGAATGATTATTCAGAGACCCGGCAGTGGGGTCAGTGCAAATATTTTGAGTATTTTACTATAAACCAATAATTTTCTATTACTACTGCCCCAGACCCTTTGCTGCTTAGATTCTTCTGTGACAGAAATTGTTGCAGGGACAGAATTTGCTGCCTTGACAAGAAACTTTATGGAATAGGCTCAAATCAGTTAAACACAGTTTGAATTTGTCATTTGTCACATTAGCAACTGAGTGTTGCATTTGTAGCAGTTTGGTGTAAAGCAGAGGGAGGACACTGTGTCTATTTTTTGCTGCACAGGCTTCTGCTGCTGGGCCCCAACCAAAGATGCCTCCTATAAGTGGCTGTCTGAGATACTGCAGCAGTGGTGACATTTAGCTGGAAGACAGTGATTCACACAATTTACTCCCCGGTGACAGACAGTGACTCTTTACTCTCTGTCTGGAGAAAAGCCATGGCCATGAACATGGTTACTTGGCTATGGCCATTCTCTTGCCAGAGCATGGATGGTTGTGGAGTAGAACTGGGCTCTTGGTTTGAGGTTCCTGTTCATTTGTACATCGTTGTTTCCTCCTCTTCACTGATTTGTACGTGAAAGTGAGAAAATACTGTGGTATGTGAGCTGGAATAGGAAGGTCTTGGGTCCTTTATTCTGCAACTTCAGGCAGTCATAGTATATAATTCTTCTCATAAACTCATCATGTTCAGACTGCTGAAATTACCTCTTATGTGAGGCTGTTTCACAATCTCACCAACAATTAGAAACACTTTTCCTCTGATTTCCATCTTAAAATATGTATTTATTTGTTCTGTGGTTAAATGATTCTTCTGTTTAAATAGCTCTTCTTATTCTGACTACATATGTCCTTTATGCATTTATAGAGCACTATCATATGCTCTCCCAGTTTCCACCCAGCCAAGTCTGCTAAGCTGTACCAACCAACAGTTTTAACATCTATTCCTCTGGTCATCCTCACTCCCTACACCAATTCTAATTTTATTTAATGCTTCTAGCACACAGAGAGCCAGAAGTATTTAAAATAACCTATATTGTACAATGACTTTTATACTTTTCTCTTTTTGTTCTGCTTCATATGCTACGTTAATACCAAATCTGACTCTTTCACAATTGCATGATAATTATTGCTTACAGGGACTCTGTCATTGAGTAGCACACTTTGGTTTTCTTCTCCTTTTTCATTTCAAGCCTATGAATTCCCAGTTTACATGAAAAGATCATCTCACTCTTCTTTAAGTGCAATTACGTTTCACACAATTTTCTATAATGTAATCTATTTTAGTCCTTTGGTTACCCAGCTCTTCATAATATTCTGATTTGTTGCTTTTTTCTGGTGCAACAATTCCATTTTCTATATTCAGAATGTATTTCACATAAAAACCCACAAATATACTGTTTACATGACAGAGGGGAAGATTACACACCAGACATCCTTGCTGCAACCGTATTTTAGAATTGCTTTATTTTCCCATGTGACTGACAAAGAAGGTGCCATGGAAGTAGCTGTCCCTTCACTACTAAAAGAAGCATCTGCTTCTGTAATAAAGGGTAGACATTTTTCTCCAGAAGTATTTTAGGATATCATTACTGCAAAAGGCTGAGACAGCTTGCAGAAAAGCAGTATTTTCAAAACCGGTTTTTCATAACTGACTATTGGAAAGTAAGAATTAGTAGTTCAGCAAAACTGGTATTTTAGAGAACTGAGATGAAGGAAGAGATCTGGTTAATGAAGAGGATCATATCACACATGGAAACCTAGCTGATTAGTAGAGTAATGGAATATGCTTCCATTTCATCAGTAAAACTTTCTGGCAATCCAGAAAGCTCAAATCTAACGCAGTATCTGGTGTTCTGATAAGTTTCGCTTTCAGCTGCAATTGCCAAGCCTTTCTTTCAAGTCACCAGTTGTAGGTCATGCAGGGTAACCTCCAGAGCACTCACTGCTCATTTGCCAATACAAGAAGTCATGGACCACTTACACTGTTGTATCTTCCAACACAAAGTTTTACCATCAGGAATCATGTTTTTGGAAGGGGCCACCAAATTTGCAAATTGAGTTTAACGTTGCACCCATTGTGTTTAGTAAGTCTTCATAAAACTTCTGCAAACTGTGTAGTGGCAAAGATGTGGTTGAGAGAGATGGCTGGGGATTGATACTCTTCCCCTGCTGTTGTTGTGGTTTAAAGGACAACTACTTTTTTTTTCTCCTTCCTGGGGGGGTTTCTTTGTTTTCCTACTTCCGCCGGGACAGTTTCCAGCAGAGGTGAGGAGCCCACGGATTGGCTAATTTTAAGATGGGCACTTCATGTAGCCACTTGAAATTAGAGGCGTCTTTGCGAAGCTTACATTTTTTTAGGAGCGGGAAGTTGGAAGCCCTCTTCTACTTCCGCCCGCGTGGAAGGTAACTCCGGCATGGCCCCGGCCGGCCGCTC
>VZTR01025962.1:162051-175225 GCA_013400775.1 Chaetops frenatus
TGTATATGCAGTAGTGAAGGTAGGTCATGTTTAAATGGGGTCTCTCTGCACGTGTAGTGGAGGCACTAACAACAGCATCACTTCTTGGTCTGCCCATTGCACAGGTCAGCACTTGCAGGGGAGGGACTGCTGGAGTCCTAGTCAGTCTCTGAAGAAAGAACACCTTCATACACTCTGTTGTGTGAGACTTCTCTCATTTCTTCTAAACTTAACTTCTATCTTGAGCTTATTGCATTGCATAGAGAGTGGGGAAAAAAGGGGTGCAGACTGATTAAATGTTCTAATTGGTAGTTAGAGTAAAAATATACAATTAATGCCTGGAAGATAAAAGCAATGAATCTCCATTTCCTTGAGCACTTTCTAATGGGACAGTTGCTAATGCAGCTGCTTTTTCTTCTATACACGCAAAGCTGATGCACTTCTTCGCAAATATTTCCCATTCTCTTTCCTGCCAATTCACTTCTATTTGTGTCATTGGCAAAACTCCCATTAATCATGCAAGCAGTATAATCAATATCTCCTGTACCTGGATGTTGGTCTTCCTTTTTAGGAGATATTTGACTGTTTTTCTTATTAGCTCACTTGTTTTGCCTATGTGGGCTTCCCTTCACGGCACTGTCACAAATGAAGATGGTGATTTAACAGAGGTGAGCAGAACTTTGCCTCTGAGTCTTTCTAGGGGTAAGACCAGAAAAGGAGATGGCTAGACAGGTCATAGTGTGCATTTCAACTGGCATATAGAAAGGTCTTGGTAGATGGGGAAGTCTAGTTGCTGACTTGTAGGGCACATGAGTCATACACAAGCCTTTTCTTAGACCCCTAGGATACAAATGCACCACAGACAACTTCTATGTTAGAACACTCCAGAGGTCCACAAACGCACCACTGCTAGCTCAAGTCCTGGGAGAAGCCTGTCCTTCCTTCCTGGCTATGGCATTGTTCTCCTCTGCCTTGGAGAGGTCATAGTATGCTATTGCAGGCAGTACAGGTATGTTTCTCTTCTCTTCCTTCCCACACCATTTACCCTTCTCAGCCAGAAAATTAACTACATTTTCTCTGTTTCTGCATCTTTTTGTATTTCCTCTCTCTCTGTCATATCCAAAAGCTCCAGTCCCTCCAGTGCAGTTCCCCAGGGCGGGCTACAATGTGCCATCCTGAGCACATTTCTTTCTAAGAGTGTCAATTTTCACTGGATGAGAGGCAAACACTGAAGATAGAGAAGGATTCTGTCTAGGACTATGCAGAACTGTTCTGCCCGTATTTTTATTTAGACTTCTGCCAAATAAAAGCAAGCATTCGCTGTCTGAGCTGTGTCCTCTCACTATGGCAACAAACACAGGTCGTAGAGAGGGGAAGGGAAAACAGGTTATGGAGAAATCCCGTACACAGGACAACGTCCCTTAGCTCGCCCTTTCCGGCTCCGCAGCCGCCCCAGCCCCGAGGAGCTGCTCTGCTGCGGCTCCCACGCGGCGCGGCCCCCGCTCCGCCGTCCCACGCAGCCACAGCGGCCGTGCCAGGGAGCCTCCCGCGCCCGCTGAGTCACAGCCCGCACGCCCAGCCCAGCAGCCCGCTTGCCCCGGCACCACTGAGCTCCTCCGTGCTCCCCATCTTCCCCAGAGTTCCCGAGGAGAAAGCCAAAAAAGCCTTCTCCTCTCAGTCATTCTTGGGAGACGGGCATTCGTCCCACAGAAACAAGAAGGCTGTTTCTTTCATTTGCAATTAAAATAAAGTTCTTAAGCACCACATTTTAACGCAGAAGCAAAATAAACAATAAATCAACAAAAGCATAGTTTGTTAGTTGAGAGAAAACTGCTACATTCTGCCTTTGCTGCTCGCTTTCTGGAATATGAAAGACTCCAGTCAGTCCCCGTGTGCCAAGGATTCAAATAAAAAATACATACATAAAAACAGTTACTTCTAGCAGAAAGCCAGGATTCGTGCATGATAGGCACTAGAATAGATATTACTCACTAGTTGCATCTGCTGAAAGTCTGGATCATTCCCTGGAATCTGTCATCTTAGCTTCAAGCCACAAACTGAACCAAGGGGCTTCTCAGGGGCTGTGAGCTCGTATCTCCTGGAAGGGTGAAGATGGCCAGAGGTGCTCAGGACAGCTGAGACAGCTGTGTGCAGCTAGAACACTGACAAATGTTAGTCCTACTGTTAGAAAACTGCCAGCAATAGAATGACTTGTCCTTCTGGTGTACAGACAACCACTGAGTTTACTTAAATTAGCTGTGCACATCTAAATGAGCTGCACTTGGCCACATCTGACTTCCTGATCAGTTTGCAGCATGAGAAAACTGCAAGTGGGTGGCTTATCCTGGGCAAGGGCCAGAGTTGTTGGAAGTGGCCTCAAAATGCATTGAATAAACTTGCCATTTCCCTGAACCCTCCTCACATGTTTCCCCATTCAGTTCTTCCTCTGTCTTTCATTCCTTTGGTGGTAGAAATATTCCATACCAAATTTCTGCACCTGTAACTCTCCTAAAACACCAGAAATACCTTTCCTTGGTATGAGTGTGACTATTCACAGGGACAGGAGCCTGCAGAGCCTCAATCCTGGTTGAGAAGACACCCAGTGTAATTGATAGATGAGGTGATTACCACCAGAAACACTACCCCAAGGAAGGGAAGAAAGCAGCTAAGTGCTGACAAAATCCTGCCAAGTGGCAACCAAATTGCAGAATATGAGTCTCACCTGTTAATTGCTGTGATTTGCTTCTGAGACAGCTGAAGGTCAGCAAAAGAAATTTGTTTTGCTCAGTGGAAAGTAAAAGCACTTTGGGGGTGTAAGAGTTTTTTTGATTACTCACCTGGGCAAGGTCAGACTTAAACCTCGTAATTTTATTTTGAAATGAAGTCCTAATGAAGGAAGGATGTTCAGGCAAGTGGGAAAATCCCTCTTTACGATTCCTGTGATTCAAACTTGGTGAGAATTAACCCTTGAAGTCTGGACAGCAGGAAGTAGAAAAGGCACTGACAAGCAAGACATTTGTTTCTCCCTGACTTACTATGCTGATTCTGGCAGGGAACATGGTGACAATCAGGAAGGACAGAAAAAGTGGTCAGATGTTGCCTAGGAATGAAAACAAAATGCTTTTTGCAGAAAGCACAGAGAAATTAAAAGGAAGCTTAAGAAAACAGATCACAAACAGAAAGAAAAAAAAGAACACCAAAACCACTAAAGATGAAGACGGAAGATGGGAAATACCGATAAAATGGGGAAAGAACCTACCTACAAATTTACTGTGGTTCAAGAGAAGAAAATAACTGGATTTTTAGTAGAAGCTGCTCACTCAAACCATCCCTAGGTAAAAGAAGTAGCAAGACAGGCCTATGTAACTCGCCATATCCTCAGCTGCCTTCAGGAAATCAGTACATGTCAACTGAAATGATACTAATGGAGTTCCTGACCCAAAGATTTCAAATGTTTGTGATTATCTGGCTGTCGATAGCAGATGTGTAACTGAAGTAAAATCTTTCCTTAAGTGAAGCTGCAAGTGCATTATCAAACACAAATCACAGTGAAACCCAAAAAGCAGAGGACTTGTCCACGCTGACTCAGCGATGTTTAAAAGATCCAACTTGGTCATGGAGTCCTGTTTTTCAAATTGGACAGAAAAATACACTCTGAACTTGCAAAGCCTCATTGCTTTGAGTGCAATACTTACATGAAGCTGGACCAGCTGATCTTCTCCACTTGAATAATGGGATTAGGGTGACAGAGTCACATCCACAGAGTCCCTTTTTTCTGTTATTGCTATTCATGCTCAAATGTCTCTCAGCAATTAAACTGCAACTTCATATTTGAAAAGACTTTTTAGAAGGAAATTAGGGTGGCATGTGGGAGACCAGCCAACATAGCCAGCAAAGGAATCCTCTTGCTCTTACTGGAGGGTAAATGGTGAAACATGACAATAAGCAAGAAACTTGCAGTGAGAAAGGTGAGGGTTGGTCAAGCATACTGATTTTGGGGACCCTTAGACACAAATCTGGCCTGATGTAAAGTTCCTGTAAAGATTCTGTCAAAGCAGAGTCATTAAATGTGACTTCAGCACCAGTCAATGTTGCCCATTCAATATTCCTCAGAGTGTTACCAATAATTACTTTTCTTCAATACAGAATGTCTAACAAAAGTCTGTTAATGACAATGAGGAGAGCGAAATAATTCCTTCTCTCATTGCTAGTCCAATCCTCTTGCAGATGCAGATGGACCTGTATGTTGGTGAGGACATGGGTTGGCAGGCAGTCTGCAAGACACAAGAACTTCATGTAATCAGCTCTGCATGGAGGGCTGGTCTCTTACAGGACTCTGAAAAGTCTAACAAGAATTTCACTGAGCCTCAGTGCCAAGCAAATTTAAAATAAAGTTGGAAATAGTACTTCTTTTCTATTTTTCCATCTTTTTACTTTCCATTTTATGAAGTCCTTCCTACTCTTAAACAGTCTTGCTTTAGAGTATTTGCAATAGTTTCAGACCAGATGGAGTCACTCACTGATAGGCAATACTGTATAACAAGTGTCCAGTAATTAATAATTGCTTGGCATTTCATAATTTGTTATAAAAGTCATCATACACTAATTTACTGCCAGTATGAAACCAGCAGGCAATTCCAGATGACTGCTATAGCTTGGCATCAGCTCATGTTCTTCATGTATGTATGGTACAGCGTTTTCAACTTAAAAAAGAGCTCTAACAAAACTTTACAACCAACATACACAGAAAAAAATCACCAGCGTTCTTCCCCTCACTGGGCTTTTCTGTGTCAGAAAAGAGTGTAGATCTTCTGATAGAAACACTGTGCCTTTCTGATGGAAACCTTGCTACCACATTTAGAGGGATGAAAATTTTTCTGTGCAACAGCAGTAAGCTAAAGTTTTACTGTATTTAAAGTAAATGAGGATTTCTGGCTCACGGCCTTGTAAGAAAAGGCTCCTAAGGAGTATCACAACTTGGGCACAAAGTTTTTCAGCTACATTGCATGGAACATACAAATGCGGGGTTTTTTTCAACATATTGGCGAGACCTTGAACTTATAGGAGAAACTGTTTTGAAGAAGCAATAAGAAATCTGTTCACCTAACTATGATGTGACTCTCACAATGTTCACATGATACAATTCCATAACCTATTTTGTAATCAACACATGATCCTTCAGGAGCCTAGAAGTAGGAGCAGAGCATAATTACAAAGGCTGTCAGCACATTTCTGCAAATAAAGTGTCCAAAGCCTCCTTGCCTTAGTTCCAGTTTATCTCAGGAGCATAACTAAGGGAGTTCCTGAGATATGGGGGAGTTTCAAATGCTTCTGAACACAGTTTCCCCAGCATGGCACAATGCAGCAGTACTGGGTTTAATCTCAAGTGTGATCTTTTTAAGATGATTTTGCAACAGGTTAAATCAGAGCTCAGGACAAGTACTCAGAGAAGCTGAACTTCTTATTCATCCACAGATGCAAACTATTCCCACCAACCTAGAGTAACTTCCTTTTTTCTTATGATCTAACAGTACCTATCAGTGCAGTAAAGTATCTGAGAATCTTTCAGATATGAAGGAAAGTACTGTCTAAAACTATGCTTGCAATTTTCCATGACAGATTTTTGCATGTTTCAGGTATGTCAGTGTATGCTAATTGGATACAGTTAACAATAGAGTTAATGAAAAAAATGCCTATGTGGGCATGCAGATGCAGGGTCTAATTGCACAGATCTCCAGATGTGCTCTGACAGTACATGGCAGGTTTGGTTTAGGGCATCAGGACATGGGCTTTCCCCTTCCAGAGGGATTCTGCATAAGTGCCTGTGCCATTCTCCACAACAGGAGCTGAAGAACAGGTGTCCAGGACACATCTACTACACAATTTTGCCGTTGAAATATCATGAGCCCTTTGCAATATTTCATGGTGATTCTTAAAACTTCATCTCCTCAACTTATATTGTTTAGTCTAAAAATTTTTGATGTTGGTTTGAAAATCATAACAAACCAGCACACCTCTTCCTCCCCAACATCTCTAGTCCTAAGCGGAACTGCTGAGAAAGTTCTGTGAACATAATCCAAGACTTTGGAGAGATCTTTCAGAGACTGAAAGGCTAAATGAGATTAATTAAGGTTAACTCAAGCTGCATGACTTTGTCTCCCAAAAGCACCCCTTCCCCAGCTGGTGGAGGAAGCCTCCCCATGACACTGGGGAGTGGGGAGCAAAGCTCCCCGGGGCTGTGCAGCAAAGCTCCTGCTGCAGACCAAATCCTTCACTTGCCCTGCAACTCTGTCCCCAGGAGCACCCACTCCAGCAGCTCCCTGGCTTCTCCCAGCTCAGCTCCTTGAGACACAAATGGTTCAGTTGTTTAGTCATGTCTTGTTTAATGCCCTGGAAGAGCCTTTTTGAACAAGCCTAGTTTCAGTGTATTCTGTAAGCTCAGTCTGCTCTGCAGCTTTCAGATTCCAGCTTTCTCCTAGCCTACAGGCAAATTAGAAGTACATGCACATTTTAGGAGACTAGAAATCTCAGAGGGACATCCAAAGGGAGCTGGAATGGTTTCACAGTTAAGTTACACCAAGGGATCTTACCTTTATTTAAATAACCTTTACATAGGAGATCATTTGTACTGCTTGTGAGATGTCAAAGCAGTCGAGACAATCAGCAAAATGTCAGTTCTCCTGCTTTCAACAGACTTTGCTACAGATCCCAGCAGAATCCTCTGGCCCTCTGGGAATAGAGTTGTCATGCTGCAGGAGCCAGAAGTGAAGGTGGGGTAGTTAATATCCCCAGCAAGACACCTACATTGATCTCCAGTCTACTGCTGTTCATATTTCTCTCGTTGGGATTAGATGCAGAGCAGGCTCCCCAAAGACCACTTAGCAGGCAGTCTGTGATTTGAACCACTTCAGGGCTTCTCCATCGGGTTGTTACCAAGCACTAACAGCCAACATTTCTCAAGCTGCTCTGCCCTTTTCCTTAAGGTTGCTTGGTGCCTGCTAACCAAACTGATATCTCAATCATGGCAGATTAATGTCACTCTGCTGTACTCTGAGAAAAAAGGGAGGAAAAAACCCATGTGTTTCTTTTTCATAAAGGCTGCCATGCAAGAGGGACCAGGAGGAAGCTGCACTATACACTTGCCCATCTGCTTTGCACCCTCTCCACCAGGTGCTGTATTTAATTCCTCTTTAGCAAGGGAGAGTATCCTGAGCACTAAAAGAGTCTGAATAATACAGTTATAAAAACCACCAAGCCTGTGAATGGGGCAGTAAGTGCTAAATAATTTAATTTTATCAGAATTACTGAATCTTGTTGCAAGTTCAGCAATTGTATGTCCTTCTAGTCCACAATCATGCCAGAAAAGGGAAATAATTTCAATAGTCTTGTGGTCAGATATATTGAACTGCTGTACAAGTATTAAAATTACCACCCTTTTACCTTTTGTCCTTTGAAAGTTGCCAAGGCCACTGTTGTGGTGGGGCCTGCAAAATGCAAAATACAAATAATTTCAATTTGATTTTTGGAGAAGATTTTGTCATAAATAAATGATAAGCTGTCCCTGGAGGACGGGTATATTCTCACCTTCTTTTCAATCCCATTGTAAGGCTTATTATATTTTATATGATCAGAGATATACAAAATTGCTCTGACTGTCTCCCGTTTCCCTCCCCACTATTAGTGTCTGTGTATAGAAAAATATATGTGGTCACAAAAGAAATCAGGCAATGGAAATTAGGAGGGCCTCCACTAGGCCTGCAGTCTGGTTCAGAAGTGACAGATGAAACACCCACTATGACATGCTAAACAGAACAAAAGTCTTTTGACACCTCAGAACTGCCAAAAGACCCAGGGAGTGATTGCACTCAAACTCCCATTCTTGGTTTCCATAACTAAATGTGGCAACAGCAACAAAGAAACCTTTCTCATCTCGTCTTCAAAAAACTGGAAAAAATTTTTTTTTACATGTTGATTTTCATCTCGATTCCAGGAAAGAAACAGCTTGAGAAAGCACATGCCTCCTATGAAATAACCAAAATTCGAAACTGCTTCTCGCTGTCTGTTCTGTTTCTGGCCTTCTGATCTATGCTAATTGCTAAACTTTGAGTATGCACTTGAAATTTTCTGTGGGCAATGTGACTCTCTTCAAATAAAAATAGATGCCAGATTTTTTTTTTCCAACTGAAATACATGCAAGAGAATGACATTTAATGTAAGTGTTTAATCATTATTAATTGCTTTGGTATTCATTGAAATCATGATGGGTTCATTTGAATGTATAGCACCATTTAAGAATAATCTGAACAAGTAAATATGCTAGATCAGAGTAAAAAAAGCATAGTGAAGCCTTCTAGGAATGTTATTTAATCCACAGATGTGTATGTCGGAGATAGTTAGAAATTCTAATTAATTGCATGAGATATCTTCAAGAAATAACCCCACCTATTTTACTGAATAAAGAATTTTGTTGAAAATCTGAAGCCTAAAACATTTGAAAAGCAAAATCACTGAAATAATTAAGTTTAAACTTTGAAATAATTTTTTCCTAATGAATGTTGTTATAAAACTGTGTTTTGTATTTTCTTTAAAATATCAGCCAAAAAAAGAAAATGCCCAGCTATAGCCCAGGTAGGCAGGGAAAAGTCATCAGCCAAAGTACACATGACCTGTCAGGGAATATGACATCCCAAAGTCTTGCCAGAAAGGCCTATGCAGAGTTCTTTCTTGTGGGTCCAGAGAAAACTGTTTGCAATCCTGCCCCCTTAGGAACACAGAGACTCCAGATCTCTATTTTCAGTTGATACCCTTCCTCCATTAAAATATCTCTTAACCTCTTATTACAGAGATCTGGTGTAAATTTATCCACTTTTTCCCTTCTCAAAAAACCTCCAAAACCCTGTTAAGACTTTCAAGCTCGTTACAACATCAGAAATACAGTCACAAGAACTGGCAGATGTAGCAAGTCAAGCAGTTACAGACACACAGGGCAATATTCAGACATCTATTCATATGTGCATGCACACAGATGCCATATAATTGAGTTTCAGAAGAAAACAGGTTTAAAATTTTATTATTTCTTCTCCTTATCTAGTAACTTCACCGTTTCTTCCAATTTCCTACTCATTACACACACAATTTTCCAAGTCTCAGTCATGAATCCCTTAGCTGAACAGGGTCAAACTTTTCAATATTAAACACCAACGTTTGTTATTGAGACAGATGATGGCATTGCAATTTTACTCAGTTTTATTGTTGACAATGGGCACCAAATAGAAAAGAGAAACAGAGCCTAGATAAAGGGAAGGAAGACAGTTTTTCCACTGGAAAAATATTTCTTGATGATTGGGAAGAACAATTGGTTTTCTTTTCAAATTTTTGTTTCTAAGCAGAGTAGAGTTTTGTAAACTGCATAACTATAGCTGTAGGAATCTAGAGCAATGGATGCTACAAAATCAGAGCTAAAAGTAAATTATTTTGAAATATAATAAATCAATTTACATGACGATTTCCATTCCCATTTCAGAAGGTGAGTGCACAGCTGAAGGAATGCAGTGGTGAACATTTTGACATCTATCCTACATTGTGCAAGTGCTACCCATCTTGACAGCCCTCCTGCACTCCAAATACAATAGCACAGTAATGAACTTCTCTCCCATGTTAGCAGTTTTATCTTAGCTCTTGTGCTCTATCGTTACAGTTGGGAAATCTTAAATGGAAAGATTCATCTGGTCTTTTACATATAAAAGTTGCCATTTCATCTTAATGCAACAAAAGAATAGTTAGGATACTTAATCATACATAAAGACCATTTTGAACCAGGCAGGAAGATTCAAATAACAAAGTTTATATATTCTTTTACAAAATATGNTCTCGCCTGGTGTGAGCAGGCGAGCAGGTGAATGTGAAACCGCTACATTAAATGGTGTTTCTGCCCGGTTTCGAACAAACCCATGACAATCGTTACAGTTGGGAAATCTTAAATGGAAAGATTCATCTGGTCTTTTACATATAAAAGTTGCCATTTCATCTTAATGCAACAAAAGAATAGTTAGGATACTTAATCATACATAAAGACCATTTTGAACCAGGCAGGAAGATTCAAATAACAAAGTTTATATATTCTTTTACAAAATATGGAGATGTTTCACTCTGCTGCCTTAGAGCAGCTGAAGGAAGACAAATAATGACATTTTGATGTAAGAAGAAGAAATCTGGATTATTTGTAGAAGCAAGAAAAAAGGCAATGGGAGATATGAATTCTCTTTCTGAAATTGGAGAAAATATTTGAAAATATATGCTTTAAACTCTCTACTTTTATATTTGTTGATAGAACTCCTGATAGAATTGGAGTCCTGTTACTACCCTCCAAAAGATGAGCATTGGAGTTGGTGGAAATTTTTCTGGCAAAATGGCTTTCTGTCACAAATTTTTCAACTGCTCAAAGGCAAGTTTGTGTAAAATATAGATGTGCTTCCATTAAGATGAGCTCCCTTCTCCTGGGGGGGGAGGTTGGAGGGAAACAAAGAAAAAAATATTCAGAGATAGCATTTGCATCCCAACCTTTTCTCTCAGATCACTGGCCAAAATACTGTATTTTCAGTCATTCTGAGGTGAGCATGACCAGAAACAGAATAACAACANGTGAATATGCTTGGGTTAATCCCCATGTGGAAAAGACAATCAAGAAAACTTTTCCAAAGAGGCTGAAAAACATTTCCTATTTGGATTACTAGTGGCTGAAGAGCACTTTCAGAGTCTTGAAAAAGTGTTAAAAGAAAATGTCCTTTCATGGTTAAGTAAAATAAAAAGCTTGACAGTAAGATAGCTCTCTTTGCAATTAAAAACATTGGCAAAGCTGTAGCTAAATATATTTCAAATTAAATTGTACCAAAGGTTAATCTGCAACCTGTATGAAACCGTCTCTATTAGCCAATGGCTTGCTGCTGAACTGCATACAAGTTCTGGCACATTGATGCACACACATAAAGAAAACAAGGCATTTAAAGGTATTTCATCCAATTCTTTCAAGTCACCAGTGAAATTTAATTCTCTTTTACAACTGGATTTTCCACAGTGGTAACAGCAGCAGTCATATCACGTTCATAGACATTAACAATATGAACAATTATTACTGTGGGCACCATCAAAAGTGTAATTGTAACAAACATATCTGAAGCCTTTTCTAGGAAGATGACTGAGGGTAAAAAGACAACAGTATGAAAATTATAGGGGAAAATATGGTTGCTGCTTCCTGGAGAGCACGTGGTCAGCATACTCAACCTCCCACACACAACACAGCCTAAGGGGGACTAAACAGGGGGTGGAGAGGAGTGAAAACACAGAGTGGCCAGGCTCTGTCAAAACCCTTGCAGAGGAGGTGGTACTTTCTAGCTGATAAACTGCACAGTAGCTGGAAATCAAGGAAGATTGAGGAAGATGTTCTGCTGTTGAATCAGCAACCATGGCAAAATCCCTCTCCTTGGACTGATGCATGTCCCCATCCCAAGGTGATCTCAGGTCCAGAAAGATGAAACAGCAAGCTCACTGTCTACATGGGCCCTGGTTTTCCAGAGTCCTGATGTAGGATCTATCACTAGATACACTGCTGTCTTGCAGAGGTATTAAGAGCTCTCAGTTGAGAGTACTAGAGAAGTGTAGAGTGCTGTCATTGAAGCAGAGCAATCAAAAGCAATAAATGGACTCCAAGAGTGTTGGCCTTATGAAGCAGAGAATCTTGTCTCAACATTGTAACATCACAATCAAAAGTTTGGGTTGAATGACTATGGATCATGTATAAAAGCATCCTTTGATTTACAATCAAGATGTGGATACTTTGCTCTTTCCCTTAATAAAATAATTGAGGGATGAATTACTCTCACTTGTTAAAAAAGAGGGTATTATTTTTAATCTGAGTTTGTCTAGTTCAAGTTCACTATTTCTACCTTTTCAGATTAAGAGCTATGTACAACCAGCTACCACCACTTAATGTATAAGGACCATATATTTTAATCTTACCCTTAAGAAACAATATTTGAAAAACTAATGGAATAAGCATAGCTCTCTTTCTATCCTTGTAACTCTTCTCAGAGCCGTTTTTGTGGTTTTTTAGTATCCTTTGTGAAGAGACAAGATGGGAAGGAATGGTCAAATAATACTTGAGTCAATGTCACTGTAGATTTGAGATAATTCCATCTGCCTACTTCTCTTTGATAATGGCACATGTAAGCATGCAGGAATTACATTGCTGTCTTGCATACAGCATCAGATTGGGGTCTTTTGACTGTTTGCTGTGATTCCCATGTTATTTTCAGAATTACTGAATTACACCCTCACCTTCTCTGAGTCTAGATATGGGTCTTCATATGGGGATGAACTCAAAAAATATGTTCTTGAGGTAAGCATAGCATATACAATTTATCCCACTATGAATTTCGTACTTACCTGTAAATTTTAGCGTGATGATTCAAAAACAGTTAGCAAGACAATTGAACAGCAACATATATCTTCTTTCTGCCAGATAATTATTTTCACACTCCTTGAGACTAAGTATCCAAGTTCTAGGTAATATAACAACACCACTCTTGCCTTCTCAGTTTCTTTTTCAGGTTAAAATTGAGTTTCTAAGAAACCACTGTGAGCAGAGGTCAATTGTGAATGTTGATATTTTTATTTGTAAGAAGTAAAGACTTTTCCTCTTAAAAAAAATCAAAATTTTATTAAGAAAAGCATTACTCTGGAAAACTCATTGATCACTAAAACCCATCTTCTGTGATGAATCTAATAAATGCATTATTTTTTTAAAAATGTAACTATGGAATATTTATCTGTTTTTGGAAATGTTCAGCCTATTCAGGGACTACTGCTATTGAACAATACGTTAACATCAGCAAGCAAGTGTAATTCATAACTTTGACTATAACTTCATTAATACAGCAATTATAAAGTCTGTGTGTCTGGTCTAAACAGACTCACATTAATGCATACATAGGAGTATTTCAGCATGCAATTACCACTACTTGTTTAATATCTTGTCATTAAAGGCTACACTTAGAAGTGTGATGAATAAGGCTTCAAAAATATAAACTAATTTTGTATGATGCATATTGCAAGTAAGATTAGTTTCTGAAGCTTTCTTGCTTTAGACAAGGTTTCTACCTCTCCTCTCCTCTCCTCTCCTCTCCTCTCCTCTCCTCTC